>JAJEKV010000391.1:0-242582 GCA_021234155.1 Isoetes taiwanensis
TGGGGCAACCGCCACACGGGTTCATCCTAGTGGTGCCAATGGCATCCCATGTGGTCCCATACCTATATTAGCTCTAACCCTAACCCTAGACCTTTTTCCTGACCAAGCACTGAACTCTCATCTACGTGTTCAAACCCCCCCCGAGCATCGCTCGTCATAGCTTAGCCCTGGAGCAAGCAGTCCCCCCGGAAGGTGTGTATGATCGAGAGGGAGCAAGTCTCGAACCACGCCCAGGAGTATGGAGACGCCCGGATGGGAGGAAGCGCCGGAGGAGGTAGGTTGAGTAGAGAGTTCATAGTTAGTTCACCCGGAAGTTAGCATTCCCGTGGGTTAGTATTGTGTGTCTAGAGTAGAGCCACCCTAGATCTTTGTTGAACATCTTGAACCCTAATCATGAACCCTAACTGATAGTTAGATATGTATGATTAGGTTAAGATGTTCATATGATATTGTTCATGATGATTATGTGATGATGGTTGATCATGTTGTTCCTCTGTGTTGGGAAGGGGGTAGAGACCTAAAATATATGTAGTATGCTCCTAGTGTAGATCCCTTTAGTTCCCATTAGCTGGCGTGGCCCAAGGCCATGGAGGCCAGTGAGGACTCAGCACTACACAACCCTGCCAATGCGGGAGGCGAGTGGGGGATGGGATCCCATAAGACTACACAACGGGCGAGATGGGGCCGGGCGATGGTGGGAGATCCTCGCCTTGGCTCTTGCTCTTTGGGGGTTACTAAATCCCATAGTCGCCCGAGGAGGCTAGGCTTGAAGGGGAGATGGCTAAACGGACTGGAGATGCAACCACTGCGGTGGGCCAAGGGATTACGCGAATAGAGTCATGCCAGACACCATCCCAGGAGGGGCGGATGAGTGGACAACCCTAGCTATTGTTCATATAGCCACTCGCCATTGTTAAGTGAGCCCCATCTTGAGGCCTGCTCATCCTCCGGGTGAGTGAGCCATGGGTAGGAGCTCATGTTTTATGGCGAGGATTATCTTCTTTGCGCTGTGGATATGTGGATGACTACCCTTCGAGGTAGTATGATGTATTGTTATTGCTAGTTCTCCGACGTTGTTTATGTTTTTCCACCGTGATAGGAGCCCATAGGGAAGGAAGGCCTAAGACACCTTTCAGAACTCTTCCCGCACTACGTGATCCCAGAAAGGGATAGACTGAGGGCCCGCAAGGGGCCAAGGACCAGATGGGGATTTCAAGGAGTGTACCACCGTGATATTTAGGGGTGGAGCGCCATAATGGTATCAGAGCTGCATGTTCTTGGTTGACCAAGAACTAGCACTCACCATAACCATGAAAGTAGTCCAATGTGCATCTATAGGGGTGGAAATAAAATTTCCACCATCGAACCTCTAAAATAGGAAAAAAAAAAATTTCCTGTAGTGGGTCCGAAATTAGGTTAAGAAGTGAATGAGTCAAATTCACCTTCTAGTAAAAATTGAGTGAAAATTATGCATCTGCATCAAATTTCACCAAAAATGGATCAAGAATCATGCCAATCGAGACCTCGTGAAAAATGGCGCAAATCCATAATTAACACTCCAAACTATTAGAAATTTGAAACTCTAAAGGTATAATACGAATTTTTTAATATATGTATTAGAAATTAAACATATATTAATAATAAGGGTACTATGGGGTAATTAATAAGGGGGGCTAATAAGCAGGCATATTAATGGTAGGAGAATATTCCCAGTGGACCCTTCCTTTTAAATACCCCCGACACCTCATTTTCCCTCTCCAAACTTTTCTCCACCTTATCTCTTGATCAGCCTTATGTCACCCGCTCTCTAGACCGTTAAGTATGGCACGATGCAAGGCATAAATAGCCCAGAAGGCGTGTGCTGCAGCAACCTACACTCTCGATGGCTAGACTTAGAAAGTCGCCATGTCAAGAAGATCCCCGAGCACCTTCGACCTAAGTGGGGAAGGGGCCTTCTCCAAAGAGCAACAGAGAGCGATTTAAACCTACCATGACGACCAGGAGGAGGCACCTAGCAGTAGCTCTTCGCCGCCAGGCACCCGTGAGAACCGGAGAATCCTTGGCCATTTTGGGCTCTCTGGACACCGAGGTGGAAGAGCAGGTGGAAGAACTCAGGAGGAGCAGCCCCAGCACCAGACCCAAGAGGCGGGCCCTTCAGTGCCCAAGAAGAAGGGCAAGGAAAAAGTTGCAGAGTGGCCTCAAGAGAGGGCCGCGAGGGAAGAAGAGGGAGAGAGAGCGGAGCTGAGGGAACAGGAAAGAAGGACTAAGAGGAGGGAATGATCGCCTGAGGACCGTGAGTAATTCGAGGAGCCCCTGCTGAAGAGGAGGAGGTGGAAGAAGGAGGAGGCGACGAGGAAGAAGAGCAGAGGAGGACGCCGACCCAAGGCCACCTTATCCAAAGTGGCCCGAAGCCACCTAAGGTGGTTAAGAAGCGGGCGGGCGAAGCGATCCTTCGCCTTTGAAGGAGGACCGACTTCCACCGACGCCGCCTGCGATCTACAATACCTCCGGGCTGCTGGACGAGGTATAATGATTGGTACCGCCGACAAAAACGCCCAACGCCACGTGGGGGGCCGCCACCAAAGTTAGCGCCAAGCTGGGCCGCCACCTAACTCGAAAGAAGCCAAAGAAGGTCCACCATGGGGTCACCGCCCCAAGACGCTCGAAGTTTTTCTGGAGATTAAGCACTTTCACCGGCACTAATCTTCCTGATTAGGAAGGCACCATTCGAGCGGGCCGCGCGGGAAGTGATGGGGAGTTCGCCACCGACTACTGGTGGGTGACGTCACGACAACTAGGGGGTGTTGCGTAGTAGCCGCTGAAGCGGGAGCTCACCCGCCCAAGGACTTAGACAATTTAGGGGCAATCAGCGCCCGCACAAGGTACGCCGCGATCCGCAAGGAGTACCCTTTGAGGATGCAAAATTTTGTGTAAAATAATGTAATTGCTAAGTTTTTCCCCATAAATATAAATTTTGTTGCAACCGACCTTAAATTTTGTAGGAAAATGTGTTTAAGTAGCTTAATTTTTACTTTAGTTTTGACCATTATAATTGGGATGTCTAAGGAAAAATTAATTAGTTAAATATCCTAAGTTAATTAGTCATAAAAGTTGCAAAATTGTCAAAACCGGTCGCGCCAAAAAAACCTATTCCATACCAAGCGACGCAGAGCTATTTCAAAGCGACGCAAGACCCGATTTCGCCATTCTCAGAGCTAATCCATGTTCAAATTGTGTAACAAAGTTGCTAATTGCTTAGAATCATGCTAGGAAGTCATGTTAGGATCTTTAAATTCTCGAAACTCTTCATAAAAGTTGTAAATTGTCAAACGGTCGTCGCTACAAGAAAACCTATTCATACCGGGCGACGCAGAGTTATTCTCAAGGGACGCCACCCGATTTCGCCTGATTTTGCCTAAATTGACCAATTTTGACCCAACAAACCGCAATGTAGTGTTTTTTGCTTTGCTTTTTGGATTAGAATTGCACTTCATGGTAGTTCATTTGGACACCCATGATCATAGATTTGAAGTCTTCCCTATCAGGAACCCCGCGGTACGTAACCCGAGGCATCCATAGTGTAAAAAAAGGGGGCCTCATTTGTCAATTTCTCCCCACCAAAATTGCGTTTCAGCCCTTTTGGTGATTTTCTAGCTCCTTGCTCATCCTCATTAGCCATTTTTCACACTCCTTTCAGCTCAATGGCTCTCAAGCTTTTGTCAGATGGTACAATGACTCAATCACATCCGTGATTTCCCTGGCCGAGAGCAAGCCTTCATGTCTTTTGACCATCTCTTTGATCTTCATGCCACCTTGACTAGAACTCCCTACTACACCGACATCATCCGCCAATATGATCAGCGCGGTGTTCTTCCCTGTGAAGTTAGCTTGCCACCTAGGGAGGGAAATGGGTTTCCTTAAGACTCTCTTACCCAAGCCATAGGTGGGGATCCAGGGCAAGAGTAGGTCGGGGATAGAACCGTAAACATGCCGCACTACATGACCAGAAGCATCATATAGGTATAGGTACGCCTCAAACCAAGCAGCTTTAGCCTTGTTCATGCAAAGATGGCAGCCAAGGAACCAGGTGGAGCCACACCAACCTTTGATCCGCACCTCTCGACACTGGAGGCAAATAGACAGGTATTCACCAGATCGAGACGGCAGAGTACGAATACTACGGCTCCACATCAGAAACACCTATGTTGCAGATTGAGCAGGATTACGAAGAAGAAGAGGAAGAGAACCCAAGTTGGGAGATGAGGGAGGCAAGAAGGATGGAGAGGCGACTAGCTCGGCAACAAGATGTGCTAAGGCGGGACTTCGAGCCGCCAATAGGTATCACGGCCCTCACCCCGGTGATCATCGACGGCGAGGAGTACATATTCGCCACCGACATCCTCAACCTTCCCTATTGCCAAGAGGAGAACCCTCGTGGGATGGACGAGCTAGGCCTAATTGCATGTGAATGTGGTAGTGACTTCATCGACTACTCCTACCAAGAGATCCCAAGGGAGGTAGCCGAGCGACACTCCTATGCAGGGGAAACTATGTCGGACATCCAGGCATACCAACAGATAAGGCAGATGTTTCAACAGCAGCAACCCGACATTCCAGAAGAGGAATTCCAGGAGATCCAAAGCAGGTTGTACAAGCCGAAGAGGCCCCAGCTCAAGCCGACTGTACCCACTCCATGAGCGCAGCGTGGAAGCATCTAGCAGCATTAATTGGAGAACGCAGCAACAATGTGGAGGGACCATAAAGATCTTACTGCACAGATGTTTTCGGGCGAGGCAGCCTGAGGAGAGGCACGGAGCCACGGGTAACAGGGTAAATCACTCAGGTACTATCTTCCAGCCCTTAGCCAAGGACTGATGATAGTCTTTCACAAGGAGTTCAGCCCAAGGGGTGAAGAATCAGTGGCGCTCCTCATAGCACTTACAGGTTTTGGGCAGCATGCCAAGATAGATTTCGGAATGGACCATGTTATCCTCTTCAAGAGATCCGTAGTCTCCTTCATGGCCCTCGATTTCGCAAGGGGCCACCTCGTGGATGCGAGACTTGGCAAAGAGTGGCGCAACCGCACTGTAACTCCCGCACCGCAGATGGCAAGAGCATTGAGGGAGGATCGGCGGCAAGAATCCTACGTAATCGCTCCAAGAAGGGCATAGGATTGAAGAATGTCAAGAACTTCTTCAAGTCCATGAAGCGACATCATTGATGGAAAACTTGCTTTGTTAATTAATTAAAGTGTATTGTAATTCTCTTCAAAGAGTATCATGTAATTCATGAAAGGTATTTCTATATACTAATCAATGTCTTACCATGATCTTGACTTGTAAGTGGAATTTTTATATGATTTCTTTTGTACCTAACAACAATTTAATTGTAAGCAAAAATAACTACTGTGTAACTTAATAACAAACATTGATGATTAATCCTTTAAAGAAGGAACATGTGCTCAGTTCTCAAGGTCAAGGCCGACATCACCAGTGGGTACCCAGAAACCTATTTGGACGTGATCAAGATGACAACAACGACGATATGACGCCGGAAGCAATCAACGCAAGGCTCGTCCAGATGAGGAACCAGATGCATCACCTGATCCACCGGGCCACCCCATTGATGAATGCCCAGAATATGCACTGCCTCCACCATCACCTCCACCGCTACCTTTAGCAAGGCATCGAGGAAGGTCCACAAAGAGGGGCAGGACAATCAGGGGAATGTCAGAGACAAGAAGAGGAAAAGGAGAAACAGAAGGAGTCCAACACCACCTAGCTCCAGTTCATCAGACACTTCAGACAGTCATGACAGTTCTAGCTCAGATAGTGAGTCCGACACTCCACGGTGTAAGAGCCAGGCAAGGATGGAAGATGATTATCAAAAAGAAAAGTTGATAGTGCTATGAGCAATGTGTGGAAGACTAGGAAGTTGGGTAACCCCCGTGAAAGGATAGGTCGTATGGAGGCGTAAGCCCGGCTTGACAAGATGGAAGAGTTCGCAACTCTTATGGCATGAAGGATAAGGATATAGGGAAAGTTGCTACAGCAAACTTGATAGGAGCAGCTAGAATCTGGTGGAAAGGCTAGTGTAAAGTCCAACAAGCTCAAAAGGAACAAGATTCAAGACCTTCAAAGAAGGCCTTTCAAGCAGACATTATGTGCCCAGTCACATACCAGCGTGCAGATCCAAAGTAGCTTCTACGATTGAACCAAGGTACCTTGTCAAGAGCAAAGTACACGGAGAGGAATTCATGCGACCAGGCTCCATGTTCCCGAGTTTCGGAAAGGCAAGCGTTGAAACTTACATTGAGGGATTGAACAAAGAATATCAAGAGGCTAGTCCGAGCAATCAACCCCTAAGTCGCTGGTGCGTATGAGGATAAAGCCATAAGTTTGAAGAAGCCCAAAGAACGCCTGTGAGAGACAATGGCCTTCAAAGGAAAGTCAACTTGAGAAAGACCAAGGGCAGCAACAGTAAGCAATCGGCAACTACGCCATCGAGGCCAAAGCAGCAAGGAAGAGCTGTGGTAAGAACTTTGGGGACCAGAAGCTTAATGCATCGTGGGGCATGTTAAAGCCGTATTCTAGACAATTTTGACGAAAAGAGAAGAGACAGAATGTATTGAGAAGAAGCTATGTTTCGTGTGCTTCCAGCCTGTGGCACCAACACATGATTGCCCATTTGTCGCCGCAGCAGCTTTGGCGCAGAGCTTATGGATTGGGATTCACCAACGTAGCTTGATGAGGACGATGACCAGCATGAGGCCCATGACTTCATAGATGGTGAGTGCCATATTCAGGTAAATATTGAGTCGGGTGATATAGAAAATCAGTCGACAGTGATCGCACCGAGGGGATCATAGATAGCAGTCCATATCTAGTATTGATAGACACAGTAGTTCTCACAACTTGCCTCTCCTAGGCTGGGTCACTCTAATGAAGAACAAGGTATTGAAGTCTAAGCCAAGGCCGCTTGTTATGGCAAACGGCGTACCATTCGCACACTAAGGGAAGAAGGATTACATTCGACATAGACCTTAGTGGAAGTAAGTGGGTCGATGGGGGCAGAGGTCATGGAGATTGGAAGGTATGACCTTATAGTAGGAATGGAGTTCCTAAAGCCGCACCAAAAGTAATGATCGATCATTTTTGAAGGGACCGCAATGAAGTCGCCATGACAAAGACCGGAGGCTTGCATGAGGTCCCACCAAATTCATAGTGAGAGGTAAGAAGATCGCCTACTTCTTCTATGTAAAATTGTTTTTCTTTGAAGCAGCTAAGGAAAAGTATATAGAAAGAAATAAGGTGGATTACATTTTGAGATTGGAGGCAAACTGAGCCCACAAGCGTGATGGGAACGACCAAAAGGGGGAAGCAGCTGCTCAAGCCAAAGCAAGGCTTATGTCGGAATTCAAGGATGTATTTCCTCGGCGAAATCCCGCAACCACCACCTTATAGGGTGTGGAGTGAGATCACATTAGCACCTAGATGCTAAGTTTACCGCCAGGGCACCATAGGTGATGAGCACACCGGAATTGATTGAGCTCAAGAAGCAACTCCGTGAATTGCTTGAGCTTGATTTTATTAGAGGGTGTTCCTTTGAGCACCCATACTTCGTGAAGAAGAAAGATGGCAGTTTAAGAATGTGTATAGACTATCGCCAACTCAACAAGGCAGTATTTATAAAGAACAAGTATGTATTGCCAAGGGCGATGATTTAATGGACCAGCTCCAAGGAGCAAGGGTATTCTCTAAGATTGATTTGAGGTCGTGGTACCACCAAATAAGAATAAAAGAAGAGGATATCCATAAGACCGCCTTCTAACGCAGTATGGTCACTTTGAGTTTACAAGAATGCCCCTTTGATTGTCGAATGCTCCAAAGAACTTTTATGCGCCTCATGAACGACGCCTTCAGGATTTTCTAGATGAGTTTGTCATTGTCTTCTTCGACGACATTCTAGTCTACAAAGAAGTCCATCAAGATCATAGTCGTGATTTGAGAAGGGTGCTAGAAAAGTTGAGGCGCATCATTTGTATGGAAAGCTCTCCAAATGCCACTTTGCTACTGAAAGAGTGGATTACTTGGGCCATGTCATATCGGGCGGAAGGGATCTCCACCGACCCATAAAGATTGAAGTTAAAGAATGGATTGGCCAGCTCAAAGAATGTGGTGGAGGTAAGAAGCTTTCTAGGTCCGGGCAGTTATTCTGAAAAGTTAAAAAAAGGACTTCAAGCTAAGCGTCCCCTTTGCGGATTGGAGAACACACTGGTTAGAAAATGTTCAAGCTTCATTTGAAAAGTTTAAAGAGGCCTTAACAACAAAGATCGCAGTGGTAGTTAGACCTGCATCCGGGGATAAGATAGTAGCAACAGATGCAAGTAAGATAGCAGGTGGAGTCCTTATGCAAGAAGGAAGAGTAATAGCTTATGATTCCAAGAAGTTGAATGACACCGAAAGCGGCTATCCAACCTATTATGATGGGAACTTCAGCTATTGTCGAGCTCTTCAGATCGGGGAGGCATTATTTGCTTGGGAGGAAGTTTCAGGTTAGATCTTCGATCACGGAGCCTCCAATACATCTTTACCCAACCACTCCCCGAATCTAAGACAAAGGAGGTGGATGGAATTCCTAGAAGAGTATGACTTTGAGATTGTTTATAGGCCGTAAGTTGAATGTGGTCGCCGATGCTCTTTCTAGAAGACCTCTTGAGACGAACTCATTGTAATGCTATATCAACCCTTCGAAAGTGGATATGGCAAGAAAATTGAGGAGACACTACCATCTGATGGTGATTTCAAGGAGGTATGGGAAAGCCTTTCTAGAGAGGCTAGAACAGATAATGAACAGGAGGCCTTCAAGCATTATAAGAAGGAAGGCAACCTGTTGTATCATAAGCATAAGTTGTGTGTGCCCGAATCATCAGGGGTAAGGAAGCTAATTCTTCATGACACACACAACAGCCCAATAGCAGGGCATGCAGGGTTTATGAAGACCTACTTCAAGATTCGAAGTAGCTACTCGCCGGAATGAAGAAGCGGGATAGCAAGATATATTCGTGAGTGCCAGTTATTATTAAACAAACCAAAGCGGAGCAGTCAATTCCAGGAGCTTTGGAACCTCTAGCAATTGCCAAATGAAGTGGGAAGTGGTAAGTATGGATTTTATCACGGGACTTCCCAAGACTCTTCGAGGCAAGGATGCATTGATGGTCGTAGTAGACAAATTATCTAAGATGGCACATTTTGTGCCTTGTAGAACTACCGACACAGCATTAGATACTGCCAAGCTTTTTGTGAAGGAGATTTTTAGGCTCCATGGCATGCCTCGGGAGATAATATCTGATAGAGATTCCAAGTTTATGAGTGCTTTTTGGCAGGACCTCTTGAAGACCATCTGCATTTAAGCTCTCCATGAGCACGGCATATCATCCCCAAAACAGATGGTCGACGGGAGAGGACGAATCGAATCATTGAAGATATGCTTAGAAGCTTTTGTGTGGAATAAGCAGTCCAAGTGGGATGAGTATATCCACTTGGTGGAATTCGCCTAATAGTGCCAAACAGAGTCACCTCGGATGTCTCCTTTCATGGTAAATTACGGTACGGTGTTTAACCCCGGACACTTGGCACAATCCCGTGTCAAAGGTTGAAGTGTCCCCAACAGATGCTAGGGGATATGGCGGCTTGGTGGTGGAAGTGAGGGGTTACCTCCTAGCGGCAAAAGAAGTCGGCAGTAAGAGTGTAGCCATGTGAACCGTAGAGAGTTCAAGGTAGGCGAAGCGTGTGGTTGAAGATCAAGGTCAAGCAAGCTAAGCTTCGATTGGGAGTTGCAAGAAGCTTGCCCCTAGGTGGGCTGGGCCCGTTCAAGATTTTTGGAGAGTGGGCTCCCAAGCCTACAAATTGGATCTTCCAGGCCATCTTAAGGTTCACAAGGTTTTCCACGTAAGTTTATTGAAAAGGCACAATCCTAACCCCGAGGAGGTCTTGGATACTCCAACTTTGTTGGAAATGACGGAGGAGCAAGTGGAAATCGTGCCTGAGTTACTTCTTGATAAGTCATTCAAGAAGACCAGGAGGTCTCAGGGTGAAAGCATGCTACGGTGTACCACTTTTGGAACCCTCAAAAGTACCTACACTGGGTACTTTTAAAACTGGTACTTTCTACTTTTTCTTTCCATTAAAATCAATCCAAAAATTTTGAGTTGAAGGTCAACAACATATCAATCTATAGTATTAGAGGATGACAATACTATTAGAGACTAAAATGGATGAATAAACTCTCAAATTTTTTGTTTATTGAGATATTAATGCAAGTTCCCAGTACCCAGTGTTGGGTACTTTTCTGGGTAGTTTCGCACTCCCTAAAAAGAACTTTAGATGGTACACCCTAGCATGCTTTCACCCCTCAGTTCCTCCAGTATTTGGTCAAGTGGAAGCACTTACCCGTGGAAGACGCGACTTGGGTATTGAAGCAAGATTTGGAGAAGCAATACCCAGAGTTTATGAAAGAGTTTGATGGGCGAGTCGTCTCCGACTTGGTCGACCCCGACTCGCCAGGAGGTTAGCTTAGTATGCTTCTTAGTTAGCCTCTAGCGCTGGCAGATGTATTCTAGCTAGTGGAATACATAGGCCAGAATCTTGGAACATGTGGGCGATGATGAGATAAGCCTTTAAGGCATTCTCTAGGCAACATGCACCAAGAGGTGCGCATGACCAATAGGGTCATGCGAGAGAGAGAGGAAAGGCATGGTGCGCGATGATGGGACATCGGTCGGATGCTCTCTATGCCACGATGTAGGGGTCGCACACCTGGCCATGTTCGCGTTCATCCCGGACGTGATCCATGGCCTTTTATTGGCGGTGTTAGGGTTTGGCTGCAATTTTCTTTTTGCCATAACTCTTACATTTGATGGCAGTTTTAAGCGTGCTTGGGCTCATTGGAAAGCTCATGGAGTGATTCCTTCAGTGGTGTTTAAATTTTTCAGAAGTTACTCTTTTGTGGGGGACTGTAGAGCTCTAAAATCTCGGCCCCTTCTAGTGGAGATGGCAAAAGCAACTCGTAGTCCTTCCAAGCGCCTCTCTGGTAATCCTAATGGAATACAGGGCAATGGTGGAAGAGAATATGCTCTAGATTCTCCAAAGATTAAGCGTTCGAGATGCCCACATCTTGGCTCATGAAGGTGCTCCTTCTTCTCCTAAAAATTTGGTATCATTAGTGGCGGTTGGATCGAGGCGCGGGGAGAGGCAAGCTTCTATGCACATCAATCCGTTGGCATTGCCTCATGCTCTGTTTCTTGCGGTAGCATATGTGTACCGAAGTTCAACCGAGGCAACAACTTCGCTCTCTCCTCTTCTCAGCTTGGTATGCCAGTGTATACAGTACGTCTCATGATTCTAGAGGCAGTGTGGTACAAGTGACCCTGGAAAGTTCTTCTGGAATGTTGGTACCTCCAAAGGCACGTCCAACACATGTTGGAAGTTCTTTAGGACATATGAGATTAGTAGCTCCTGCTCAAAAGAACGTGACACAGGTTGCATCCCCAACAGATATTGGGAGTCTCTCACATGAAGGAGGCCCTTCTAAACAAAAGAACATCCAACACACGTTGGAGGTTCCTCAAAGCGAGGAGGAGTTTCCCCTCTTCCCTCGAACAAGCACAGGATACCTTTTTCTTCAACCACACCGCATGTCTCGACCTCTACACCTTGGAGGTCTTTGACATAGTGGCAAAGGGTTATGTGTCCGTTTCTCAGTGGCTATATAAAGGTGTGTCATCTCCGGCCCACTTCATTTCATGTCTCCAGAGGCCATTGCCACCATGGTGGACAATAATAAGAAAGAAGTTGCATCTTATCTTGATTCTTGCCAATAGCGGGACTCCATGGATAGTTTGTTACCACCAAATTGAAATTTTCTATGAGGGTGGTGCAGGTCAACCTTTAGTTTTGGGGCATATGGTGCGGTCGTGTGGGACTCCACTGGTCGTCATGTGGAGCAATTAGTTGCATGCTCGTTGGCCCCTTCTTGGATCCGGGCGTGGGATCTTAGTTATGCGGGCATCTACACAAATTAGGGCTTCATGCGTATCAATCCATCAAGCTCGTGGCCAAAGATCAACGCGTTTTTTTCTCGATGTTTTGAGTCTCTGAGCGGTGGCTTTCGGCTCATAGAACGAGGTGTTGATCCTCTGTGGAAACATTTCTTGTTGTATCAACGGTATGTTCGGCTTTTCGAGGTAAGCCGGATGCCTTCGTGCCCCATTACGGATTGTTGTTGAAGATTTTCCTCGAGTTTTGGGGATCAGGGTTTTGAGTTCATTTACGCCATTGCTATTGAGATTGGGCTTTACACGCAACATGCTATAATCAATGGCATTATTAAGATTTGTGTATACGCCCGTTCATGTATTGATGCGCCTCGGACAATTGTTGTTCAAAGTGGACCCATGTTCTTTCCATTCAAGCTACGATTGTTAAATGGCCCGAGCGGGCTCTCATGTTCGAGGCCCTCTCTTTGCTCGATGCTCGCAAGTCTTATCGCCGGGCTCCTCCGGTTGCGGCGCCACAAATCCTACTCCTAGCTCGCTCCTTCTTCAATGGATGTCTCTCGTCCCCACAGTGGCTTCCTCTAGATCTATTCCATTCTTGCTGGTCCCCGCCTCTCTTCTTTGGATCAACAAAGGCAAAGGTTGGATGAAATTCAGAGGTCGCAAGAGCAAGTTGAAGAGGTTTGGGGCAGTACATGGACATTGATCGTCGTGGTGCCCACCCTCCACCTAAACATCCACCTACTCTTCATCAACCTCGAAAGTTAGCTAAAGGTTGTAATACCTCTGCATCCCAGCTCTCCTCAGCACTTGCTATACATGATTCTGCTCCTTACATTTGCATGTGGTGGCTTTGCTCCACTCGATTGTGGGCTGACTTGGTTGAAGATACTCTTGTTTTTGTCGAAGGGCGGGGTGAAGGCCCAAGTTACATCTTCAAACTCTCACGAGATTCGATTAGTCACATGGTTTGATGAAATTCGGGTTCAATGTGGTTAGCCTCTTAAGCAGAGCCTTCTCTCCTTTTACTTATCTAGTATGGAGTAAGCACATGGTGTTGCAGGCTCGCGTTCCAGCAGCACCCTCTTGTGCTTATACAACTAGATGAGAAATATTCATTTTGTACTTATTATTGCTGAGTAATAAACTTTTTTTGTTAGTCCTTCAAAAAAGGAACAAAAAAACTATAAGATATGACTTATTTGGCACCCTACGAGGTTCTTGCTCGTCCACAATTTCCAAAATAAGTAGAGAAGATGCCCCAAAAGGGCAATCCTTTGACGCATCATCGATATCTTGTTTTTTTAAGGTGGATTTTAGATTTCCCTTATTTGTCCATGGTAATTTTTTGTACATTCTTTTATCAAGTTCACAAAATCAGATTACTCTGTTTCATATAAAATTCAATAAACAATTTCTACAAAAAGCACTTGTATCGTGCAAATGGCAAACACGTTTAGATAAATTTTACATAGCTTACCCTTAAAAAGAAACATCTATATATAATAATAAAAGCAATATAAGAGGATAATTTTTGTGCGATCTTGGCCGTTCACTTTTTTAATTTCTTTTGATCCATTGGATTGGCGGTTTGTTTGGGTGCGAAGGTCGTTCACTTTTTAATTTATTTTTGATCCATTGGATTGAGCGGTTTGTTTGGGTGCACTATGTAATATGCCATTTGGGAAAAACTCAAATTGGGAGAGGCTGCCATTTGTAGATTTGATTCTCATCTTTTGCTTGTTAACCGCTTTGGAAAGGATTCCATTCTTGTGGAACATCTATGGGCGAATCCATGTCAGCCATTTCTTGATAATTTCATTTTTCTTTAGATGCCTATTTCATCCATGGATGCTTTTTTTTTTTGTTGTTCGTGCACGGGTTCATGGGAGCAACCTTCAATGAGACTTTTTGCAAGCTTTGCTCTTTATTGCCACAGTAACCTACCTTGGATGTTGCTTCCCAAGCTGTTACTTCTTCACCAGCACCACACTGAGTATCATTCTCTCGTTGACATTAGAATAGTGTGAAGCGTGTTGAGGACAATGATGGAACCATCTGAATGCACGGTTGCATCACTGATTGGTTTGTTTGCAAAAGTTGCGAGGGGCTGGCCATATGAAGAGTCGAGAATGCGGATGATATGTCTAGAGTAAACTCGGCGACCATGAGGAGTTTGATTTTGGTGAGATATTTATTCATTCATCAATTGATTCATACAATTGAGTTCATTCTAGGGCAATCTCTAACACAACATTGTATCTTCATCTATGGGCATTAAGGTAAATATAAGCCTTGTTGTGTTCATTGAAGTTCCTTTAATAACATTATTAATTATGGAGTGATGGTGCGAGTCTTGCTCATCTTTGAATTGCCGTTGTCTTCTATGAAAGTTTTAATCTTGCGGATGGAAGTATGGTGATCTATTACATTAGCCTTGAAATACTAGAGGATCGGCTTGTGCATGTCATTCACGATCTACAATGTCTTTGCAAAATGTTTAGTTGCCCTACTTGATATCTGCATGCAAGCTTGTCTTGGTAAATCAAGCTAGACGGCATTGTTTATTTGTGTCGTCATTGATGGTCTCATAGACCCTTAGTTCCTATTTGTGGATCTTGTCGCGGATGATGACTCGGCCATCTCTATAAACGACCCATTTGGTTGGATCGTTTGAGCCTCTGCAACCTCTTGCAGACTTCTCTTTTAATGCTCAACTTTTGCATTGGGTGAGATCTTCATCCATGAAGACTTTAGAGGCTGTTGCAAGTTTTCTCCTATTCTTGAGGGCATTCAATCTAACTTCAAGGTCTTAAACTTAATAATTAAAGGCTGCCCTCTTGGGTTGCCTTTGTTTACCTCCATGCAACTTCAATGTTATGATCGGAGATGCCTAAAGTATTGGTCACAAACTCAATTGCAACCTCGAGGAGATTAGCGGTCATGTCAAGCCCAAGGACTACGATATTGCATGCTTTCAAATATCTTTTCCTTTCCTCATCTAATGTGGCATTGATTGTCTCCTTTCTTTGGCTTTTTGACAATATCCACCCATCTAGAAGTGTCTTTCGATGGGAGTGGAACTCAACTCAATCTGTTTTAGTCCTTCAATTGATGGCGGCTTCCTTATTCTGCAATTTCAGATTTAATGTTTTCCAATTCATGCAGGTTGGCTGGTTAGATTAAGGCCTCAATCCATGGAATCATGCTTGCCTCTTGTCTGCTTTGGGCGTATCAAAGTTACGTGCTTTCTTGGAGATCAATAATTTGCATCTCAAAAAATTCCATCCGTTTACGCAAAGTGTTCCAATCCCTGCCGCGAAAGTGTGGGTTACGGACGGTAAAAGGGCTATAATTGGCTGTTCCGTCTGGAGCACCCAAATGGGGTTTTGAAGGAGTATCCATCAATCCGGATGGGCGTGGTGCACTTTGTAGATTATCATTTAGCCAAGCGGATAATGAGCCGGATCCGACCTTTACAGTGCCGGTTTTCTTACCTCTCTAATGGATTTGGCTGTGTCGGCATTATCAAAATAGTTCTTTGGTGGATATACCTTTGCCTTACATGATGATTTAATTGTTTGGAAATGTTTTTGCACCTTAGATGCTAAAATTAAGGACATGCATTGTGTTTAAGTAGTAACTTGAATATTGTCACCTTGTCTTTGAAAAGGTAAAAGATATTGGTATGCTTCCCAAGTCATCAAAGAGCAAAAAGCTGGTTTGAGAATGTTTTAATGGGAGAAGGCAATGCTACATTGTTCATGGTAATTGTACGCTTACTCATGCTTCTCGTCTAAAATGGGAAGCGTGGTGTCGGATTTGCTACCATACAAATCCATTAGTGAAATCCAACTATAGCAATTTGAGGGTTCGGGAGGAAAGCCTCCAAAGGATGCAAAAAAGATTTTAGCCCATCATTTGTTGTGAGAAATGTGCGCATTCTTACTTCATTTTCAGGTTGTTTAAATTTGTTATTGGTCATCGTCTTATTATTAGATATGATGGTATTACTCACTTATCCATTATATGCAAGGGGCAATTAAGTATATTTTTATGTGTGGTCCAAACTGTCATTATCTTTAGCATATATTAACCCGGTGGCTTTAAATGAGACCATTTTCCATATCTGCGAGGAGGATTCATGGGCGGAAGAAGAGATAAAAAGGTGATACTTCTCAATAGCCATCGGGCTTTTGCTGAGATACTAAGAGGTATCAACGTTTTGTGATGTTCCACATATTTATATGCATATTTAAGTATAAATACATGACGTCACTATGAATAATTAATGGCACATTAATTATTCATAAGCTAAATTAGCTATGTTAATAATTAAATTATAAAGGTGGAAACCTAACCCAAAACCCTAATTGAATTAAAGGCGTATCCTAATATTAAAAGGGCTAAAATACCAAATTAGTTAATTAATGACATGCCACGGCCCAAATCGATTGGGCAAGGTAGGGTTTCCATTTTGGACACCCAAATTAGGGTTTTAGCCCCCAATTCGAATTAGGAGCAATTGAAGATAGAGGAGGAGAAGCGGCCCGCGCCTCCTTCCGATTAGTCGAGACGGAGCGGCCCCAAGACCGATTTGGACGGTTAGTCGATGGGGTTACCTTGTTAATCTATAGCATAGCGCCTCTCGGGGGTGTGTTCTCTCTCTTTTTTCGGTGGTTTACCCATTAGGCTAACCCTTGATTGATATGGTGAGTATTCTCATCTCTAGTCTCTGTATGTACTTTGGTTGATGGTTTAGTAGTTCTTTGCTTAGTTAGCACTGGGAGATGGGGGATTACGGGGGGTAGAGACCTCTGAGCCCATGTATTGTAGTATGCTCCTAGATAGAGCCCTGTATTATTCCCATTAGTTGCGACCTGTGCATAAGAGACCATAGAGCCTTGGATGCTATGGAATTGCTCGGCACCAGAGAAGGGGCCTTGATGGTGAAGTGGGGGTGGGGACTTTGAACATAAAGGCTCCCGGGACTCCTACAATGGGCTAGGCCTGATAGGTCACGTAGAGGGGCGGGTATGGGTCTGACACTCCCTGGGTGCAGAGGTGTGACCCGTATGGGGCATCCTGTACTTTGAAGATAAAGTTAGGGGAGTAGGTCGGAATGCGGATGCGGGGGTCGGTGATGTGGCACGTATTCTCTAGCTCACCCATGGAACCGGCTGCGATCTGGAAGGGGACACTTCTTCCACGACTGCCTCATCGGACGGTCTTCATGAAACCTGGAGTAGGCTCGAAGGGTGATACCTTGAGTGCGTCTCGGAAGGCTATAGTGGCGCCATAGCATGATTCGACTCATCGCAAAGTGTGCACAGGGGGGGAGGGATGGAGTGGACAACCCTAGCCCTTTGTTCTATGCCGATAGCGCCGGGTTATACCTATGTCTGTTGATCTCTTGAGAGTCAATCCATCCTCAGGAGTCCGAACGGGGGTAGAACACGGGGTTTGGGGGTGTTTTCTTAGGATTAGATGCATATTCTTTGCCGTTAGTACTTGGATGGATGTGCCACACTTAAGTGGTGGTTATTTATATATATTTATCTTTGTGTGCTAACATGTATTCACGCTTCCGCAACTTAGGAGTCCCATTGAAGGCGTGGGCGAATGACACCTCCGTGTCCTTCACCGGGCATCTCTCTACGGATGGTCCGAGGAGTTAGGCGGAGGCCCCTGCTCATGGTGGTGATTGCCATGGGAGGGGAGTCCACCATGTATATCGTCCGGGGGGCGTATATATTCGGGGGCGTCCTGATGGTATTAGAGCCATGATTTTGGTTGGCCGGAATCATATGTGACAAATCTTTAACCCGTTAGTTGGTAGTTGAGTGGGAGTTTAAGCTAGTTGGACTGCCTAACTTTTCGGTGATTTAGTTTTTTGTGCTAGGTGGATGTAATAAATTGTGAGTTTTAGGAAGTTTGGGGGCGATTTTGGAGGGAAAAAGTTGTGTTGGAGGACCCAAGTTTAGATGGGCCATAACTTTTTGAAGGTAGCTCAGATGAAGGCCAAAATGGTTTCAATGGATCGGGCACCTCCTAAATACCCTAGGGGGCACGTTTCCTGAGGTCGAAATGGCAACACCAAGGCGAAAAGTCAAAAGGGGCGCTGCTAAGCCGGATGAGGTGTTTCTTTTCGAAAGTTATTAGCGTATACGCTAATGCGGCCCATATCACGGTCCCGCCGTATAAAAATACGCTGCGTCCGTTTTTTTTTTTTTTTTTTTTTTTTTTTTTTTTTTTTTTCCTCTTGCATTTTGAACCCGTGACCCTCAACCTCCAACCCAACACTCTTTCCATTTTGCCAACTCTCTTTATGTGGAATACGTATGTTTCAATCCTTTGTTATACAAATCTAATGTTCTGTTTGATCCAACAGCAGTTCTTTTAAGCAAAAGGTACATCATGGGATTGAACCCCTGACCTTCTGCACCCAAGCCAACACCTTTACCAATGAGCCAACTTCTTTCTTAAAGAGATATAACCCTTTTCCCCATATTTATAGTGCATCTACTTCATATTTAAATTAGAGCCGTGCCTTTGGTAAACCCACGTTGTGGAGGCAACAACTCCACCGGAGCAAGCTCTCTCGCCATAGCCGCCGGAGTAAGCAGTCTTGCCATAGCCACGGGAGTCGACCTCTCTCTGCCATAGACGATCGGATAACTGTTAACCATATGTAAAGCTAGTATCCCCTAGGAATAAACCGACCAAATGACATGACATAATCTAGCAAGTCCGGCCAACTTGTTATGATAACATCAACTCACTTGGTGCGACTAATTCCGGAATTTAATTAACAACGACAAGGCAACTCTCTAGAATAGCAGCATGTGTTATATCCTTGGATATTCTTTAGGCGACGGTAATAATGCCCAGTTATAAGCGTTCCTCGACTTATAATGTGACGTTCCACACATTCAATCTATACTACATTCATATGCTTTATCTTAGACCTTATTCGACGTTATATACGTAATATGTTATAGACATAATTATAATTAACGTTGTCCCTCTCTACTGTCTAAACCTTGACTCAACTCAATTCCCAGAGAAAGGATCTCTTTTCGCCCAACCAACTAGGGACTGCCATGCAGCACCCCTCTAAACCATGGGTAGCTTTAATCCTACCACCCTTCACTACTTCTTCTCAATGGTCGTGTTCTTTTTGTGGACCATTTTCCCAGACCACGATACAAACTCTGTAATACGTAGTGAACCCTTGTGTTAGAACCCCCACAACATTGTCACCCCTTATTCCCATCAATCCCGGGTACAAACTTCCGTATTCTTTTGTGCCAAGCTTCACCGCATATACAGCTGTAATTAATTATCTGCGCTACACGCCTCTCAGAGTGACAACGGTCTACCCTCTTTTGGGGTTGTCCTTCCGTATATTCCGATGGTCTCCAACCATTATTTTAATGCCTAGACGTCTTGAAGTCTGCAAATGAACTTACGTATTCCAAGGGATTATGTCAATATCCCAATAGACGCTGCTAATGTGCCATGACGTATAGATGCTATCTACTTATCTATCTATTTAAAAAAAAAAAAAAACCCTTTAAAATCGATGAGACTTTCATCCTTAGTACTCCTTGCGGGGAATACCAAATTGCGCAATTAGCGACCCTAGGGCAACCCACGAACCGCGATTACCTAGGCCAAGACTAGATTCAAGAACTTTAATTTTATCATTATATATCATAACTGGAACATGTCAAAATGAACACATAATGTCAATTTCAAATAACATCTTTGGAATTAATTTACATTTCTAATATTCACATACATGAAAGGCTTAAACTAGAATATCGGTTAAGCGTGGACACATGTATCCTCTGGATATCAATATTAAATGATTTTCCATATTCAAAACATTAAATAACACATAAGTTTCAAGATTGACAATTTGATTCAAGCGGAGACTATATTCCACAGTAAATATTTCCCCATTTTCCTTTTGGAGCGTGCTTACTTGCTTATTTGAAGTCTTGTACATCAAATTTGAAAATGTAAAAGCAATCCATCAAAGCATAGAGCAAGAAACCTGGTTACTGCCGGTAGAACCAAGGGCAGTTAGCCTTAATCGGGGGTAAGAGCCTAAGCTACTAGCGGAGTAAGCGGTAGGAGTTTCTTGGTATTCCTTCACCATGACTTTAATGGTACTAGTGTATGTATGTAATCATTGAGAATAACTTTCGGACTTCCAAGACTTATGTACAACATAATAGCATATGGTCATAATTACCCAGCAGATTCTGAATATAGATAATAGCATGTGGTCATAATCATCCATGTAGATTACGAATATAGTCAGGGGGTACTCCCCTTACCTTGGAGTCACATCACGGAGCCCCTCTAACCATCATTATGTTTTTACTGTTCACATAGGTCTTAATAAGTTAAATTTTAATACAACCAATGTAGTATACTCCTTATAACAATCCACTACCCCTATGCGATTTGTATCGGTGACATTTATTATTTATGCTCACACTTTCGATATGCATTGGATCGCACCATTTTTATTTTCCTTCCAGTTAAATGGGGTCTATAATAATCTGCCGCTAATGGTAACAACCCGGCATCTAAGCTTCCTGCTCACACATGGTTCAACAAACCACTATTATTTTCAAGTTTAATACCATAGTAAACCATTTAATCTTATAGATCTATCCAGGTGTCGAGAATACATATCAAGGCCATTGTAAATCGTGTGGTTTATTGAGACAAATCTGTTTGAGCAATGGAAATACTAGAGATAGATGCACTACAACAACAATACATACATGCATCATGCTAGAGAAAAAAGCTTTTTAGCTTTATCTCAAATGCCTAGATTTCGAAAATTTATTTGCCAAGTCTACATGCCAGATTTATAAGCAGCATATTCAAATGGTAAAACCATAAAAGAACCTGATTATTATGCGCTCCGGATAGCTCCAGATTGTCTTGTTATTATTTTCGTTGCCTTCTAACTTCATCTGTCCATAGCACGCCCTCTTAGGAGCAGTTTTTTGCGACAATTGCAAAGGCAGATACAACAAATTTGCCAAGGGAGATGCCAATAGCTTCAAGAGAAAATATGGGCCGGATAAACCCACCCTTAGTGCAACGCGAATGCTAGGACTGTAATATATATTCCAAAGCTTTGGCAACATGTCCCTAATCTTTTGCTCAAAAGCGAAATGTAGCAGAACTTGGTTTTACAACATGCAGCGATCCTTCGCATAGAGTAATACCTCTTTCGAGTGGAATCCACTTTGTTTTATAACACCGCTATGGCCGTTCATGTTGCATAAGCATCGGCCGTCTATCCACCATTTAAGATTGGATGAAACCCTAAGTTCGAACCTAAAATGAGTTCGTCTCGGGTAAAACAAATTACTATTTTCAGAAAATACACAAGGCGGAATACGCCTTTTTTCCTTTTTTTTTTTTTTGGGAGGTTATCGGGTAATCCAAAGGTGAAACATGACATTCTGCAACTCAAAGGTTCATACAATAAAAATGGCAAAATAAACATCCCAATATGTCAACATCTATGTAACAAAACCAAGGGAAAGAAGGCATGACAATTTTAGACGTGCATGTACAAGGGCTAAAATATGCCATGCATGTGCATGCAACAAAGCCTTTTAGGCAAATGGCAACTTGCATGTAAGGAGCACATGCTGTTTTCCAAAACGTGAGCCATAATGCAACCATAAGTCAACTCCCAAGTTTAGAGTCCAAAAGTGAAATTCCCATATTCCACATGTTAATGTCAACTTCATCAATTTTGTTTAATCAAATGACTATTTGTTATTTGCCATATTGCTACAAGAACAACCTAGTTTATTCATCTGAAACCTTCAAACAGGCACAACCCCTGCCTGACAAACTATCATCTATATTTTACCATAACATGGCCATTTTTTCAGAGATATCAATTACATGGCACATATGCCTTCATTGCATATTCGGGATATCATATATTGGCCATTATGTTGGTACCTCATGTGCATCATATTTGAGCTAACTATATAATTTCTACTTTAATAAAAAAAAAAAGCGCGTCCTTATTGAATTCAATTCACCATCTTGTCTTAGGACATGAAAGTCCTCTTCCCTAAGCCATGCACCAAAACTTTACATAAGCTTTTTCTCTTTTGCCTCTCAAACCCAATCTACCTTTGCATAATAGGGAAGATCACCCTTGAAGTTATGCCATTCATCCAACAATCGTGAAGGTAATAACCTTCCCATATAGGTCCTCCCCTTCCTCACACGGTTTCTACGTCTATGGCCGATTTTCGATTCGTCAGGCCTTTATGCCTAGCACAACGTATCTAATTCACCCTTTTGTTGTGACCTTTATTCAAGAGAATCACCAATCCAATTACTCCTTTACATATCAGATTTAACAGTCTTGTAGCTTCTAATCCTTTATTATATGCTCATACATTTGTCAACCCACCTATCATTGGGGTTATGATTCAACATTGTCCTACATCCCGGAAATGTTAGTCATTACATTTTCTCTGTCATGATGCTATAACCCATTACGGCATTCCAAATAACTTGGCATCCTCATTTAAGCCATAGTCATGGCCTAAGAGCGGATGAGCCTTTGTAATTACACAGAGTCATCAAGGTGCAGCCAATCGGGTACCTGTTGGCGTGAAAGCGGTATCGGGGCAGGGCCAAAAGGTACATTGGGATTTTGACTCTTCGGCTGATTACCCATTGTGCCTCTTGCCCCTACCGATTAGAAAAAGTCTAAAAGAATGAATTGGAGAATAAAATGCAACTGTATAGACATCCATCGACCCATTAATGCACACATTTTATATGACATTTAGAACTGCAAGATTATCATTATTTAACTGCGATGCGCATTTATATATTCTACAATAAGCATAGAACGACTATTATATCGGACCTATATAAGCATCAAGATTGTTCTACCAATAGCCTCATCTATAAATCCATATATTATGCAATAACTAGGACCTAGCAAAACATAAATGGGATTAAAACCAGAATACTCTTCTAGAATTAATTCTAGATAAACATCTATATGTAGCACTCTTTCATGCGGGCTTAAGTTCTCAATGTATTTTAAGCGGGAACATCTACCATTTTGCATACTTGCTCAAAAATGGTAAAAAAACTAAAATTGAAATATGCATAGAACTTTTGTTTATAAGATGTTCCATATCATTGAAGCTTCAAAGATCTTTCGGGCAAGGAGAAACTACTGCTCAAGCTACCTAACACTCCATGCTTTTGCAAAATAAAGCAAGCATTTGCATTTTCTCCAGGCAAATGAAAAGTACTCCATATATTTTGATTCAGGGCTCTGTTACAGATGGCAACAGCAGATCCGGGCACTTTCTCTTCTGAAATAAGTTCTTCCTTTAAGCTCTTCCTTTTTTGCCGGCCATCTATAGAAGCAAGCAAATCATTCCGTCTCCATTTTTGAAGACTGGCTTTCAAACCCCAAAGAACGGTTTGTTAAAATTGGCCTATATTTCGTACTTTGCATGTATTATTCTGGCATAATCCATCTACTATCGCCAGATCAAACTGTTCTATACATCCATTCTCATCTTACATATCCATAGCTGGCAGTCGGAGGCAGCCGCTCAAGATCCTGCATGTTAGGGCAGCCGCTCAAGAGCGTGCATGTTAGGGCAACAAAAAGAAACCCCAAGGTTAGTTCTCTACTACTGGCCATTATGTATTTGCAATGGTGTATTTGCAATGTGAACCATGTATTTGCAATGCACACTTATTTACTGGTACCAAGTATAAGATCATACATATGTATTTGAGAAAAACAAGCAACATCCAAAAAAAAAAAAACCCGGCTTGAACTAGTCAATACTAGCACAAACATCAGCATTGGTCAATCCCTTTGCTGTCTTATCTGGCCATACGAGAACCGTTAAGTCCTAGATGGTACCATCCTTTCCTGGTGTACAGCGCCAATCTTATCATATAACAAAACAAACTATATTCCAAATTCTACAGTCATTGTCATGAATGACTTATTGAAACATATCTTATGCATGACGTAAAGCATAAATTACAGCTAACATCAGCCCCAATTTAAGCCTAAAGATAAATAGGTTTGACATAAGAATATGTTAAGTCAAATTCCTGTATTCATATTCATATGTTTAACAAGGATTCAGATCCGTTCTTATCACCTGTCATGTTCAAAATAAATATTCAAAGTAGCACAAGAAAGCAAACTAGCCAACTTAATCATTATGCTTTAACTATGTATTGGTCATATTTTTTTCTGCAACCTCCTTGAAAGTATCAAGGTCATGAACTCTTGCATTTCTCCATCATCCTTGAAGCCAAATCCAACCTACAAATCAAAAGGAACAATGGGAAGAAAATCCCGTACCTGCAGCCAATCAGTACCCTGTTAGCGTGAAAACGGTATCAGGGCAGAGGCCAAAAGGTACATTGGGATTTTCAGCTCTTCGCTGATTACCCATTGTGCCTCTTGCCCTGCCAGTTAGAAAAGTCTAAAAGAATGAATCGGAGAATCAATGCACACATTTTATATGACATTTAGAACTGCAGTATCATTATTTAACTGCAGTACGCATTTGCATATTCTACAATAATCATAGAACCTGACTATTATATCAGACCTATATCGCATCTGCGCATTGTTCCTGCAATAGCCTCATCTATAAATCCATATATTATGCAATAACTAGGATCTAGCAAAACATAAATGGGATTAAAACCCTGCAGAATACTCTTCTAGAATTAATTCTAGATAAACATCTATATGTAGCACTCTTTCATGTGCAGGCTTAAGTTCTCACGTATTTTAAACTGGGAACATCTACCATTTTGCATACTTGCTCAAAAATGGTAAAAAACTAAAGATTGAAATATGCATAGAACCTGTTTATAAGATGTTCCATATCATTCGAAGCTTCAAAGATCTTTCAGGCAAGGAGAATAGACTCTGCTCAAGCTACCGCAACACTCCATGCTTTTGCAAAATAAAGCAAGCATTTGCATTTTCTCCAGGCAAATGAAAAGTACTCCATATATTTCGATTCAGGGCTCTGTTACAGATGGCAACAGCAGATCCGGGCACTTTCTCTTCTGAAATAAGTTCTTCCTTTAAGCTCTTCCTTTTTTGCCGGCCATCTATAGAAGCAAGCAAATCATTCCGTCTCCATTTTTGAAGACTGGCTTTCAAACCCCAGCAACGGTTTGTTAAAAATCGGCCTATGACTCAGCCACTGCATGTATTATTCCTGGCATAATCCATCTACTATCGCCAGATCAAACTGTTCTATACATCCATTCTCATCTTACATATCCATAGCTGGCAGTCGGAGGCAGCCGCTCAAGATCTTGCATGTTAGGGCAGCCGCTCAAGAGCGTGCATGTTAGGGCAACAAAAAAAAACCCCAAGGTTAGTTCTCTACTACTGGCCATTATGTATTTGCAATGGTGTATTTGCAATGTGAACCATGTATTTGCAATGCACACTTATTTACTGGTACCAAGTATAAGATAATACATATGTATTTGAGATCAACAAGCAACAAGCAACATGCAATAAAAAAAAAAAAAAAAAAAACGTCCTTCATGAATTCAATTCACCATCTTGTCTTAGGACATGAAAGTCCTCTTCCCTAAGCCATGCACCAAAGCTTTACATAAGCTTTTCAGCTCTTGCTGCCTCTCAAGCCAGAAATCTACCTTTGCATAATAGGGAAGATCACCCTTGAAGTTATGCCATTCATCCAACAATCGTGAAGGTAATAACCTTCCCATATAGGTCCTCCCCTTCCTCAATACGGTTTCTCGCCTATGGCGATTTTCAGGTCGTCCGCCTTTATGCCTAGCACAACGCGTATCCAATTCACCCTTTTTTGTTGTGACCTTTATTCAAGAGGAGTCACCAATCCAATTACTCCTTTACATATCAGTTAACTGCCTTGTAGCTTCTAAGCCGCCATTATATGCTCCTTACATTTGTCAACCCACCTATCATTGGGGTTATGATTCAACATTGTCCTACATCCCGAAATGTTAGTCATTACATTTCTCTCGTCATGATGCTATAACCCTGTTCTGGCATTCCAAATAACTTGGCATCCTCATTTAAGCCATAGTCATGGCCTAAGAGCGAGTGAGCCTTTGTAAGTTACCTGGAGTCATCAAGGTGCTTGCCTTGTATTTTGTGAGCCTTTCTACAATTACCTACGTTTAATATAACCCGGGCTTGTATCAATGTTCGAGTCCTGTATATGTTAACTTGCACCCCCATGTAACCCATGGCGTCATCTCTGGCTATTCGCTACTTATCCTGGAATTGTACTATTGTACTACTCAACCCCACTACCTTAAGCTTTATTCTATTGGCCGTTGACATTTATTTCAAGTGCCAACTACCACATCATACCCTAGCATGCAACGGATTGACAATCCTTTGCACATTTCGAACGTATCTCCAGACCCTTCATCAGTAACTTTAGGATACGCTCATCTTTCTCTCCTTGTGTCGCCACCTAGATTACCTCCCTAAGATGTTTATCGTATGTGTACATGGTATGTACATAATAAACATATCTCCACATCCCACAATGCTATAGCTCTGCTCTAACTTAGCTAAACTATAACCGTGGTAGTTCTTCCAAACAAACCCATTGCCTATGTACCTTTATGATGTGGCTTCGCCACCTATTTCCCAAATGGACACGGGCCGACTTTATGTTGGACTTGTATATGCTGCCTATAATTTGATAGGGTCTCTACTTATTTCAACCATTCCTTTAGTGCCTGATGGTACTTTAACCCCGTACATAACCTATGGTTTCCCCCACGGGATTATGCCATAATTTCGAAGGCTATTACCTCACATGCAGAGCTTTTCTAAAGGCTTCTTTCACTAAGGACCCTTCGTGTCCTCCATATTACCCATGTTTAGTTACGATTAACCTATTTTTCTTAAGTTATCATGTGGACTTGACTTTTGATCAGCTTCAAATCTTTGTCGCCTTTTGGCTCCCTCATAATGAAGTCGAGGCACTAAAACCTCCTGGTCTTCTAATAGGAAAACCCAATGCTTCAATCTTCATTAGTAACCGCCATATGGTTATCCAATTCCTTACCCTCTTAAGCGTTTCAAACTCATAATCTCTAACGGGTCTATGCCTCAAGGCAACGGATCCTCCACCTTCTACTTCTGTACCTATAATTGTTCCCCGCGAGTAGGGTAACTCTTAGGATATATGGACTACTGGTCTATATAATCTCACTCCTTGTAATCTATACACCTCGTCTTGATTTGTTTTATCGGGACTTAGAGTTCCTATGTATTGCCTCTTCTCGGTTACCCCTAAAAGTATAATCCCCAAAGTCATCGTACTCCTTCTTTTCTTCCATCAGGGGGACGCGATATTTTTATACATCTTTTCATTCCCAAAACCAAATAAATGCTCTCAGCTTATAACAATTAAGTAATTCATTGGTATCTAGAACCTTTGAGTGGCTAAGATCTCATTATCATTTATTCCAACACCGTTTCAACCATCCTCGGGATGTTTTTGAATGTAACATCACCGTATATGCTAGACTTACTCTAGCTATTCTCATTGATTTAAACTTTTCTCATCTTCCTTAACCCAATATCTTCGTATATAAGCATATCATTATGCTCATTCTTTAAACCTTGTCAAGTAATATTTCCCTCGCCTTGTACGAATATTCTACTATCTTTTAATATGATATACATCTGAATATCACAATTTACATCCTCGATATGATCACCACTATAGTATTTGATACTACTAAATCCTTCCTACATCCAAGACCGCTACGTTGTTATTATATGATATAGTAACATGTGTGCACCAACCCTAAGTCTAGACTCCTATGTAACTTGTTGACATAGGCATCTAGCTATATTCAGACTTGCGGCCAACTTAATTCTCCAACTTGGTTATCTAGCACTAACCTTACTTTGCCTTCGTCCTCAAGCTCCAGTCATAACTTCCACAGGGGCAAATGCCAACCTAAGTTCCTTGTGGACATGTTTCATCTCTAGTATAAGAACTCTTATCTTCATTAGTTCCGTATTCATATGGAATGTGAACTAAAAGTTCTAGTATATATCCTATCTTCTTTTAGTTATGTTTTACTATTAAATGGTCCTAGTACACATATACCAACGCGGAGTTACTCCTCGGAATACACACACGATACCAAGTCCAGAACACATCCTCCTTGGTGAGATGTTCATTGGGCCTACCTTGTTCATACTCGGACTTTTGGTACATCCAACGTGTCATTCCAAACTCTCTATATTTGAAACGTTGTTTACAACAACTTTCAAGCACCTCTTGTCTCCCACTTGTCATGTGGGTACATTACTTGCCTTCCTAATGTATCATTAGTTGAAGGTCAACTTTCCTTCATAGTCTGGCTTCACCAAAGATCCAACATACCTTGGCTTTTTCGATGGTTACTGTTCCTACCAATTGTCGTCTTCTCTTGACCTTATGTGGAAACCATTTCCACACTATTCTCCATCTGTATGGCATCTCGATGCTCCGGCCGGACATAACATGTGTCCATTTCCTTAATTTATACCATGCATAATGGTCATGCATTTCACCAGCGTCATTAAGCATATCCACGAGGCTACGTGGTCTTCTTAGTCGTCTATAATCTTGCGTCTTTATTTCACGCCTCAGGAACATCAATATATGTGTAATTTTATAATCCATAGTTTATGGATCAACATCCTCATACGACATTATTCTCTACCGTTCCGCGAATCATACCTCAACTCAACTAGGTCGACATTCTATACCTTCACCACCATTGTCGAAACCTACACTTCTAAAGTGATCTCCCTTTCATGAGCTGGGTATTTATAATCCAGTTTTCCACCTTACTATAGTACCTCTTTAACGTGGTCTACGGTAGATAATCATAAACCACTTCTCCATCAGATATATGGTGCTATATCCAGTCTCCTTCTACGTTGAATGGCGACATATATGCCGCATGGTAAATTCATCCTCGTAATTATTAGGTCCAATGTTTCAATCGCGTAATAACCATCGTCATATCAATTTTCTCCAGTACCCATCCAAAATAAGGATACCTTACCACTCCTTATTCCCATCATTCAGCACTTCTACTTCAAGTAAGAGCCCAGGACTTGCTTAACCACCATTATATAATAGCCTCAAGAAGCACCGTGCATGCTTTCTATGCTTGGTCATTGCACTGTGCCATATCAATCAATGAATGTCTAGATATCTAATAAACGTATAGATATAACTAAGGAATTAATATGTGTGCTCATGTGAGGTAAAGCTCGTTTTATTATTAGTTAAGCCAAAATTCCGTTGGCCAATTAACCTAAGGAATCATCTATTATTCTATTTTAAAAGATTATCGATACAAGACTTACATCCATGATTTTAGATTTAACTTTATTTGAAATTAAACCAACATTTAAATCAACAATGTAGTCTCACTTTCTAACTGGGTCTTTAACCCTCGTGATATCGTGGTCCGGCTATCGGCCATTCCTAAGTGTAAACTATAGATCGAGAGTGTGAGTGTGGAAACATTAAAGATACTCAAAAGGAAAAAGCTATTTAAACATGATAGTCAAATATAATAGAAGGATATAATTATGTATGTCTTACACAAACTCCTAAGGGAATAACGAGACTTAGATAATGTTATAACAAGGTTATGAATAATAAATGAAGAACGCCCGTCATTCAGAATTAATATTAAAGTATATAGGTCAAAATGGCAAATAAGGTACAATATATAATTCTATTAAAGGGTAACTATAAACGTCGAGGGCATCTAAACACTCCACGATAGCAATATATGAGTTGTTAAAATTGTAACCAAATAGGAAAACAAAATTTAGATGCAAAATTACATTAAGCCTGGCTGTAATAAAATCACTTGCAATGATTTCTAAAATAGATAGACTGTGAACTCGTCACCACGATGAAACAGTGAGACTTCCACAAACCTTGACTGTTCACTTTTGACAATCCTAAGCGATGATCATGTCTGATCTATACCTCTACCTCTTATATAAATTGCACATTACAAGTCATTTCAAACTTAATCACTTTGAACATGACAACATCTGTGTGACTTATAATCTCACGCTATCTCTTTAAGGAGGCGAGACTTCCTTCCAATGTATGATGTGTTGCCCTGCAACAAGAGTAGTCTTGATGCTGAGGACATCATCATTTTTAAGGTGGGGAGAATGTGACGTTCCACACATTTATACACATATTTAAGTATAAATACATGACACGTCACTATGAATAATTAATGGCACATTACTTATTCATAAGCTAAGGTTAGCTATGTTAATAATTAAATTATAAAGGTGGAAACCTAACCCAAAACCCTAATTCGAATTAAAGGCTTATCCTAATATTAAAAAGGGCTAAAATACCAAATTAGTTAATTAATGACATGCCACCTCGCCCAAATCGATTGGGCAAGGCAGGGTTTCCATTTTGGACACCCAAATTAAGGCTTTTGTGCCCCAATTCGAATTAGGAGCAATTGGAGATAGAGGAGGAGAAGCACCGCCAGCGCCTTGATTAGTCGAGATCTGAGTGGCCCAAGACCGATTTGACGGTTAGTCGTTAGGTTACCTTGTTAATCTATAGCATAAGCGCCTCCGGGTGTGTTCTCTCTGTTTTTCTCTGCGGGTTTACCCGTTAGGCTAACCCTTGATTGATATGGTGAGTATTCTCATCTCTAGTCTCTGTATGTGCTTTGGTTGATGGTTTAGTAGTTCTTTGCTTAGTTAGCACCGAGATGGGGGATTACGGGGTAGAGACCTCTCGAGCCCATGTATTGTAGTATGCTCCTAGATAGAGCCCCCCTGATTATTCCCATTAGTTGCGGCCTGTGCATAAGAGACCACCGAGACGTGGATGCTATGGAATTGCTCAGCACCAGAGAAGGGACGCAGTGGTGAAGTGGGGGTGGGGTCTTGCACGAACATAAAAGGCTCTGGGACTCCTACTGGGCTAGGCCCGATAGCCCGGCCACGTGAGGGTTGGGTATGGGTACGACACCCCTCGGGTGCGAGAGAGGTGTGACCCGTATGGGGCATCTGTACTTTGAAGATAAAGTTAGGGGAGTAGGCGGGCACCGGATGCGGGGTCGCTGATGCGGCACGTATTCTCTAGCTCACCCATGGAACCGCTGCGATCCTCGAAGGGGACACTTCCCTACCAAAGAATTATTTTAATAATAATCGCACGGTGACCCATTAGAGCTAAGGAAACTGGCACTCCTGTGGCTAGACCTGTCTCAACAGCTGTTTGGCTAAATTATAATCTACACGCAGACCACACCCATGCTCATAGATGTATCCCAAGTTAAACATGGCCTGAGCATTTTGTTGCAAATGAACACGAGCATAAGCTTCAGCAGCTCGTTCCAAATACTTCCCAATACCCTGCAAACACAGAAGGAAAATGAAGCCAACAGTTTGGAACATCAAATGATTAGTGTATTTCTTTACAATAAAAACAGACTTCTCATGGTTTGTTTCAGAAGCATACCTGACCATAATAATACGCATCTCTAATAAGGAAAGCAGCATACTCATTATCCTACTCTGATGCATGCTGCCAAAATTTGTAAGCACTGTGACGCTCCCTGAATATATACGGCGCTCCGGACGTATACATACAGGGACTTCCCCCTCCCCAGCGCCCTCCCCAGTGCCCTACTCCCTCTCTCTAGCGCCCTCACTCCCCTTGCATTGACCCCCTTGATTTGCCCCTTTCTGGCTTTCTCTCTCTAGGGTTTACAATCTCTCTCTAGACCCAAAACCCCCAAACCCCCAAAAGGTGCTCTGCCCGCCTTTCTGAGTCCCCAAATTGGATTCTAAGCACCCTTGAGGCAGCCAGAGACCCCTTAAACTTTGGCACCCCCAAAACCCCCAAACCCCCAAAAGGTGCTCTGCCCGCCTTTCTGAGTCCCCAAATTGGATTCTAAGCACCCTTGAGGCAGCCAGAGACCCCTGGACTTTGGAACCCCCAAAACCCCCCACACCCCCAAAGGTGCTCTCCCGCCTTCTTCGAGTCCCCAAATTGGATTCTAAGCACCCTTGAGGCACCTGTGAGAGACCCCGCAGACTTTGGAACCCCCAAAACCCCCACACCCCCAAAAGGTGCTCTGCCCGTGTTTTTCAGTCCCCAAATTGAATTCTAGGCATCCTTTCCGCAGCCAGAGACCCCTCAAACTTTGGAAGTCATGGCCACAGAAGATGGGCCGCCCTGGGAAACCCAAGGCTTAGCCGCCAGACAAACGGGTCCCCGATCACCATCATGGGCAGGGGAGAGTCATCCTCCATGAAGAAGGAGGCGGGGGGGCTAAGGCTAAGGCCCCTCAATGAGGCCAGCCCGGCCGGAAGGGATTGATTGCTCAGACCACATAGGAACTCCTGCCTCGGCAGAGAATTGGAGCCACGTCAAAGCGGGAGTGGAGGCTAACAGTGCTCGTATTGAGGCTAAGCAGTGTGCCCCGGCCGGCATGGTAGTGGAGATGGAGTTCGGCATCCCATGTGCTCAAAAGGCAAATCGTGGTCGGTAGAAGAACCGCATCACGTGTGGGGAGACCCAAGACGCCGCAGTGGAAGATGGCCTTGGCCTTGCATACTTCGAGCGGCAACAAAGCCGGGCAGAGGTCGCCGACATGCGGGCCCGCCCTAGACTCCCGTGGTTCATCACTCGACACCATGACACAGAGAGGGAGCGCGAATGCAAGAGACGATGGTCACGGTGTCTCGGCCCCGAGGTGGAGGGCCACCACCATGGCACGGGGGCGCCAGGCCGCTCTCTTGGCATGCCTCTGATTACGCCGGGATCTTCGAGTAAGATCGGAAAGAAGCCCTCGACTGGTGCCGGGCTCGAGCACGCCTCGCTACGTGAGCCTGAGCTCCGGGGGTTGCAGGCAACCATCCTGAGGCAGTCGGGGTCTCCCAAGGAGTTCATAGTCATTGCGGTCACCCGGCGGGGAGATGGCCTTGGCAGCCCACATACTGCAAAAATTTGTGCTCCCGACTTCCAAGCCAGAAACGCGGCTGAACCGCTACCCATATGCCCGGCCTCCTCCTTGCGACACCCGCGCCCCTTGCCTTTGCCCGCCCCCACCACTCCCGCCATCCCGGCCACACTCCCGGCCACTCCATGCATCCCGACCACCACCACCACCCCGGCCACCCCGGCCCTCGCCCACCTTTGACCCAGGGCAGAACTCAGGGAAGCCTTGGCCGGCGGCCTAATCCCTGCCAGACCGAGGCATGCGAGGCGGCGGGGGGAAAGTCACCGCCCACAACATCCGAACACACATTCTCGTCCGGATGACATTCCAGGCGATTCCACATTTCTCGGCGGCCCGTCCATGGGGCTGCGCCCGGGTGCGTAACCAGCATTGTCATATTCACGCGTTCGCGGATGCAGTGCGTGATGCCATATTGCGCCGAGGCGGATGCTGAAGGGGACATCCACATGCGTGGGACGGGGACCTCACACCCGCGTAACAGAGGCACGCATGAGCTTGTCGTGTCGGGAGGCATTCGCCACGGGGGGGGTGCCGCGAGGATTGGTTCGAGGCGGGATGGCCTATTTTCCGCACCAGCCGCAGCCCCGCAACAGACATGCGTGCGCAACCGCTTCTTCCTACCCACGCCCCCTTCTCTGCTCCTACTCCACGCTCCCTCATGGCCCACGCCCTCTCGGCCACATCGCCGCCTCCGCTCCATCTACTCTCCCACTCAGCCCCTCCCGTCCTCCCCCTCTGACTGTGCTGGCGTGATACCATCCTGGCCGACAAATAGGAATTGTGTCTCCGGGTGGTCTCATGGAATTGTCGAGGCTTTCCTTGGCGGAAGGGGGCGTCCCCAACTCCGTGGCGGCCGGTATGGATCTCATCTTTCTCATGGAGACATGGGAGCATCTTTGAGCCACGGGCTACTGACGCAGGGTTACCAACATTTCTCGGTCTTCAATACCTATATACAGACGGAGGGGTCATGGTGGAGTGGCTTGCTACTACCGGACAACCTTGGCACATTGGGTTACCCTCCGAGAATGACCGGACACAACCGGTACTTGTGGGTTCGTGTGCATAATACCGGTGGCAACCCTCTTTTTACGGCGCTTTGTTATTTCCCTCACGCAGGCGACACCTTCTATCGCGGCCACCCGATGCGGATAGGATGGACCCTTATGTCGATCTATATGATGACATCTGGCCCGGCACCGCCAGGTTGGGTAGGGTCGTCCTTCTTGGAGATTTCAATGCGGACAGGAGTAGAGCAGCCCATGCGACTTGACCCCCTCGGCCGGCGATGTCTGCGGCCTCGCCCCTTGAGAGGCAACTCGCCCATGACGGTGGGATGGCGCCGGGTCACTCGCTTTGGCGAGCAGTTGCTCTGCTATGTGGCATTTTTGACTTGATAATTTGCAATGGCCTTTCACAGGGGGCCGATTCTCGCAAGTGCATATGCGCATGTGACAATCGGGGGAGGGTCTAGTGTGGTGGACTATGTGCTCGTGTAGTTGCTAAGATATGCATCTCATCGACCGTTTAGGGTGGGTACGCATCGGGATGAGAAGGTCGACTCGGATCACCTCCCACTTTATTTGGACCTGGTTTGGCAAGCCGCGAGAACCCCCACTATACCCACCCCTCGCCGTCCTCGGTTGAGACTAGATTATGAGCGTGCAGAGGACTACGCCGAGATGCTCATGGACGCCCTCCGGTATTTGGAGACCTCCACACTAGAGCAGCGGGGAGCAGAACCCGGTGATTTCGCTATTACGGGATGCGGCGGGCAGTGTGCTTTAGCAGACTCCTCCCAGCCGCGGCGTGGTCAAGAACATTCCCGCGAATCCCATGGTTTGATGCGAGTGTAAAGAACGCAAGCAGCTTCGGGTCACATTCTCGGATCCATACCCGCTATGTGCCAGCGCCCATCAGCACACAAAGGGCGGCCTATCCGTGCATCAAGATGGGGAATAAAGAACCTTTTGCAGCAGCTCTAAGGCCGCCCAGCCTCATGACCGGGGGACATCACACGCCCATATGCCATACCCCCCGGGATGGCCCCATTGATTCTCGTGGACCCAGGATGTTGAGGAGGGCCCGCAAACGGGTAGCTAATGGGAAGGCGTACCGACCTCGATGGTATGCAGGCCGAAGTTACTCAAATGGGCGGGCGCCGCTTGTCTTGTGCTGGCCCTCACTACCCCGCTCACCGTAGCATTGCAGAAGGTCTCCCACAATGGACCACGCTGTGGTTGTTCCCATTCAAAGGCGGGCGACCCATAATCGGTCCGCCAATTCCTGACGATCATGGTCGATTCGAAGATTTGCCAAACCGTTATCGGCATTCTCGGCGCCAGATTGACCGCTGGCAGAGGGCGGCGGATGTGCGAGCCCTCACAGGCGGGCTTTAGACCCCGCCACTCAACGATTGACCATATCTTTACACCGCGGGCACCGATTGAAGACGTACGGGAATCATCGGCCCAGGACTTGTATTGCCGCTTTGTGGACTTAGCGAAGGCTTTTTTGATTCCCGGGGAAAAGGCTGTGGGCTAGGATCAAGCCAACCAGGGCTCCCGTTTTGTGCGGGGAATGCCATATACAGGGTTGTATGAGAGTTGTTTTGGCGGGGATGCAAAAGCCGGGCCAAGCATTCACCATGTATCGGTATCGGTCCCAAGGTTTCCCCTCTCGCCAACACTTTTGGCCTCTACATTGATCGGTTAGAGCCCCGCTTACCGAGCATGGGGGATGGCATACGACTTTTTGCACTAGGTCATCCCGCCGGCTCATCTATGCGGGACGATGTTGGCCTCACTTTGGCCCACACCCCGGCTATGCAAATCTCACCGATGCCCTAGACACATTTTGTGGGGCTACGGACATGCGCGTCAATCTGGTCAAGCGGGGTGGTTCTCATATCCTCTTTCACGTCACCCCATGCCTCCCTCGCACTCATATATCGGGGACGGACTGCGTGGACATCACGCCCACCTACAAGTACCTAGGGGTGGAGTTCCCCCCCTCATTTCTGAGGGCATCTATCCGCTTAAGGGTGACAAGAGGTCGAAAGCACTTTATGCCATGCGGAACAACGGTCCACCGAGGCAGCTCTATGATTGGGGCCATCGTCGATCCGTTCGCACCTTTGGTCGAGCACTGTCCTTCGTGACGGGTCGAGGGTTGGGGCCCGTCTCTTTGGCGACACGGAATGACTTGGAGCGGTCGCGAAGGCATTTTTGGCACGGGCACTTGGGGTGAAACCTTGATCCCCTATCAATTCTGGGCTTGCAGAAACTGGATTCTTTACGCCCGGGCAGCCCTTGATAGACACATCGCCTATTTTCGGAAAGTGGTTACTATGGTGATGCTCGGCCCCCGACTGGCTTACATCGTGGCCATGGGTCCGCAGCCGCTTAGGCTTTGTTGGAGGGGTAAGAGAGATCGCTGGTTCGCCAGATGGAACGCGTGCGAGAACCTGATGCGTGCGAGGTGGGCGGCCCGTCATCGCGGACCTGGGGGAGTACCTAGATGCTTGTTTCTTGGCAAGCTCGGGACCCCGGCTCTAGAGCATGTCAAAATGGCCCATTACAAGGAGCACATCAACCCCGTGTTAGCCCGGGGCCCACGGCTCTACTGCGTTCCCGGGGCCCCTGAAAAAGCCTTGGACTCATTGCCTCCATTCGCATACGTGCCCACCATCTACCGCGCCGAGGCGGGCGGGTGGATTGGGAGCCCCGGCCAGACGAGCTCTGTCGGTCTTTGTCAAGCGGGTGCCATTGAGGATGAGTCTCACACTTTCCGAGTTGCCCGATTCGGTCGATCCGGGCCGACACGCTCCTTAGTATGCGGCGGACTTGCCCTTTGCATTTCTTGATGAACACACCGCCAAGACATGCCCCGGGTCGCATACATTCGGGAGGTACCGGACCTGCGAGGTCACCTTTTGCCCCCGCCGTCTGCCACGTGATTAGGCACTACGGGTGTGGTGCATGATTTGTATATATTTGGGTGTTTTGCATTTTATATGTTAGGGGCGGTTGTAGGTGATTCTTGCCACGGTTTTTCCCTCGAAACCCCCAGGGGGGGTTTTAATCCGGGCGAAGAATCCGCTTGTTGCGTTTTTGTATTGGGTCCCATAGACCCATTGGTCTCCTCGTGGGCGATAAAAGTACCTTCCTTCCTTCCTTCCTTCCTCCCATGGCAATCAGCTCACCATGAGCGTGGCCCTCCGTCTAACCTGCACCATCCCAGAGAGATGCCGGTGAAGGACACGGAGGTATCATTTGGCCCACGCCTTCAATGGGACTCTAAGTTGCTAAGCGTGAATATATGTTAGCACACAGCATAAATATATATAAATAACCACCACGAAGGGTGGCACATCCATCCAAGTACTAACGGCAAAGAATATGCATCTAATCCTAAGGAAAACACCCCAAACCCCAGGTTCTACCCCGTTCGAGACTCTGTGAGGATGGATCGACTCGATCTCAAGAGATCAATGCATGACGTGAGGTATAAACGGCATTGGCTGGCATAGAACGATTGGCTAGGGGTTGTCCACTCCATCCGCCCCTCCATTGCACACTTTGCGGATGAGTCGAATCATGCTATGGCGTCACTATAGCCTTCCTGAGACGCAAACTCAAGGTATCACCCTTGAGCCTACTCTGTGTTTCATGAAGACCGGTCCGATGAGGCGTGTATACCGACTATGCATGCATGTCCTTCCATTTGCATTTTTGAGCTTCAATGTCTGTCCACCTTCAGAAAGGCCAAACTCCTTTTAATGCGCATGTGGCATACATAGCATATTGCCAAGGGTGAAGACATGAAAACAAGATGGACAAGATGCAGATGCATTAATTGCCATCATGGAAATATGCATCATGGTCCAAAAAATTTATTGATCCATGTTTCAAAAAGTCGAGTACAAACTTCTCAACTTAACGCATAGTTTTCTAGCTTTTACTTCCCTAAAAATTAGCTTCTTAGATGTTCTCTACTTAAATCCACTACTCCTATTAATTTTTGAATCATATGCCCAACGAGAAGCCCAGCCTTTTTTCTAGTAGTTTATAATAACATATTTCAAGCATTATAAAGCCCTTTGGAAATTATGCCTCTCTCCTTTGTTGGCGCTTTATTTTCAAATGGTATCCTTATCGTTGACCTTTTCATGGTGAAGGAATACCCTTATAACTAATATCTCTCTAAAACAAGGTCTTTGCAAGACGCGGAGAGTTGCCCTCCGTGGCCGGAGGTTGAGGTGGCTTAAATCATACTTGAAAGTTATGTGGTAGAGTCCTGGTCTATTTGGCATTTGATTTAATGATAGAAGTTATAAATGAAAAATGTCTCTTCCCCGCCGTTTGATCTTTGCTCTGTTTAGTATTTTTTTGTTACGTCTTTCATGCATGATGCAATATGGATTACAAGATACATCTTTAATATATTTATTTTTCAAGTCCTTGAAAATGTCGTTTCATGTATTGTATGGAAATGCTAGATTAAGAATCCTAAAAATAGATTGGATAATGGATTACTGGAACACATCAAATTGATGACAGAACTGATTTAAAATTTTTCTAGATGTCTTCTGAAACGGCTAAGCACGATGAGCTGGACTTTTGAGTTTCTTGGGAACACCAGTTGGACAGCCATACATAGTCCAAACAAACGTGTTTGCAAATGGCAAGGGAGACAAAGAACAGAGGCACTACCTCTAGTTTGATCCAACAAAAGATTTTCATACATATGCCTTCCAAAGTGGACAACAAAGCGGATCATGTAAGTATTACAGACAGATACCATATGCATATCTGAAACAAATGTCTTTGGATGTCTTCAGCTAGTGTGATTAATGCAGAAGCCGTACTCTCTGAAAACAAGCTCAGAATAGCCTTGTCTATTCTCAGAGATGAATTAGATTTCCTTCGTCATTGTTCAGATAGGATGCGTTGCCTCTGCTAGACAACCCTGTCCTCGATGACCTTGGCATATCTGGAGAGAAGCGGCACAAAAACCTTTGTAGATTTTGAACCGGGCTTTAAACATGCATATGACCACCTAAAGTCAAGGCACCCCTCGAAAAGGGTAGGCCATACACCAAAAGAAAAGACTACAAGATGCATGCCTAGACTACAAGATGCATAACGACATCATTCTTTCTACTTTTGCCTATCTTCGAGGCAAAGAATTCCTTCATCGACAAGTGTGTCAATATTATTGCCTTCCATGTCCTTCTTCAAGCATAATGACCACAAAATCTGTCGGTTGCGTTCAACTCTGTTGCAACATAGAAAGGATCTATTTAGACAAACACACAGAATCATTAGTTCTACTTACGGATTTTCATGAGTTAGTGTTGATGTTAAAAGTCCTAACTAAATATTTCTCGGATGAGAATGGCAGAGTTTGAATGCGATCTTGCTTTTCCTAAGGTTTACAAAAGGTGTTCCATCCCTCGAGGTTCCGCGGACGATAAACATAAATTACACCTTCACATTTCGCAATACTATTGTATATGGAAAGCCAATAGTAAGTCCCCGTGCTTTTTTAACTTACGGGGTGTATCTCCGTTTGAGACAAATTTTTATAACAGTTTATTACATGTGACAACCAGGCATAAACTATTACATCAATATAAAGTAAGCTCCTACCATTTTGTTAGCTAGGACAAGCAAAGTAGGGCGAGAGCTAGAAAATGTGGAAGGATTGCGGTTTGTTAATTCCTCCATCTACTTGAAGGTTTTATCCAATCCTTTTGTTTATTCAATATTCCTCAAAGACCGCCAACTAATAAAGCCCTACACATTTCTTCCTAAATATAAAAGCGTAATTACTTTTTGCCAACTTGTTGTAACTTAAGTATAAGTGTGATTGGGCAAAGCCTCGGGCTATGCTTCTCGATTTTCCATGACCATCTTCTTTGCATGAATATGGGGATGCGGTTTTAGGCTTGGAGTCTTTTTCGTAATTCAATTCCCTTTCCTCCGAAGAGCATCATGGATATTATTGGCAAACTCATGCAATAAGTGATCCAAAGACTATACAATTTCAACAGAATGTGCAATGCCTCCTTTCTTTTTTATCCAACAAAGCCAGCCTTAAAACATCAAATAGTGCTGCTCTTATCAATATATTTAATTTGCATCTTCGCTAGGTCCCTTTTTGTCCTTTATTTCCAGAATCAAATAACCTCTCGCTCCAAATTCCGCCATGTATGCAAGAACTTTCTTCAAATACTTCAAACAGTTAGTTTGACATTTTAAATCTTCTAATGCCCGAGATAATAAATTCCTATAAATGTTCATTTCTCTCATTCCTGGGGGGCTCAAACTCGCCGAGCTAGAGAGTGTAGAAATAGCAATTTTGTGCTTTTGCTTTTTGCCTGGATTCATGAGATGCAAGAGTCAAGTAACTCGGCTCAAAATCTACAAATTTTATCATCTTCTTAACATGCGTTATATCTTGAACTTTCTTTTGCTAACAACAACAATCATGTCACGGGAGAGTATGGTAAATGCTATATAAGTGTTTTGAACAAAAGATACACATGAAAAACATACCAAAATAAAAATGCATCCCCCCGGCAAAGGAACTTAAAAAAGAAGGGGAGTGGTAGAAACTTAAGCATTCAACACTTGTACAACACAAATTGATCAAAAAGCTGCAAAGTTGTCAACAACTAATGGATTCCACCTTGTCGTTTCGAGACACACAATCTCCACATGCAATATCCCTCCCTTTGGGTTTCTTGCTTTATGCTCCATAGATGAGGTATCATCTCAGCTCTAGCATGCCCACTCCATTTCATCATCAATCGACAAGCTAACTTGATAATTCAAGATGTTGCAAGCAAGCATCCAACAAGGTTTGGATTAATGTACCCAAAGCTTTGCTTGATTGTTTTAGTCAAAACGGGCTCTGCAACTAAGAGATTCACCATCGAAATTTATAATTATAATTTCACCATAAAATTGCAATTGCTAATATACACCATGTTACATCATCATGTTGCTAAAAATCAAATGAATCGAGGGTTGCAATAGATTAGAGTCCTCTAGACCACGTAAAAGGAACGAATGGCAAGATGCTCACCGCATGAGTCATAAAACAACCAATTACCATAGCTCCCCGCCATCAATCCCACCGAACATGTGTAAAGCATCGAAACGCAAGCAAATGGCAAAAAGAATCTTTAAATGCTAAATAGGCAATTGGAATCCTCTTATCGCTCATGTCTAGGTACCTTTTATACATTCTTGACGGGTTTTTTGCAATTACTTAAGTATCACAAAAACATAAAGACATTTGCAACTTCTTAGCATGACATCTTAAACCGCCATACATCGGATGAGTTAATGCGCACAGGATATGCTCTCGAGTTAATGAAACAATTAGTAGTGCTTGAATTTATAAGAACTTAAAAGCATGCATTCCTCCTAATCTCCCTCTTTCGGTCTCCAACATTCCATCCTTAGTGACATCAATTAAAAGTTTCATTTGCTTCATGTAATATGGTATGTCCGGCTAATAACATAAAGAATCATATGAGACGATCTTGATTATTTTTACATTAAGAGCATTCTCTATCACATGCAAAAGAGATTGTATCCTATGCTTATTGAAAAGAACCAACCTCTTTGGGAATTTGAGCAGTTAAACGGTGGAATATATCACATGTCCGTGTACCCACTAAAGGAGCCATTGCAAAGAAGAAAATCTTGGTGCACCTACAATGCGATGAGACATATATCACATCAGCCACACAACCATGAATTCTGATATCACGGCTTTTTTTGTAAGCTACAAAGACGCACACAGGAAATCATCCGATGCATTGATAATAACAAGCACTAAAACATGAACTATGTACAACAACCAAACAATCAATTGGGAATGAGAATCATCTCCGTGCGTTGTCCTCTTTAGTCGCATTTACGACGCTCTACAGCACCATTTATTTTTAGCACAAAGGGCATGAAATCTATCTCGAGGATATTCAAACAAGAAGAACAAGTACCGCCAGGAGGTCAACCGGGTTTTAGGAGCCCGTAAGTCCACGAGTCCCAAGGTTTAAGAGGACCTAATGTATAGTGCACTACACGTAACTCATTTGAATGAGCGTAAAAGGGCTAATGCCTTGAGGAATTGTGAAGAGTCTATGAGGAATTATATATGCCGGGCCGATCATAAACCTCGCGTGAGCCATTGCTTATTGTTCCGCCTTTGTTTTGCGACCTAATCGGCTCCAAAATCGTATCTAGAAAGAATAGATAGCGAGGCTTCTTATGTACGATTTGCTTCACCAAACCGATAAGCCGATAAGCCAAGTCATGCACTAGCCGAAGTCATGCACCAGCCAAGTCATGCACCCGGCCGATAAGCCAAGTCGGGAGATAAATTCTTCCAATTCCCCCCTTCTTCCAACACCGGTTCCTTATGGACCTCTAATGCTTGGTGGTGCGGTTAACCGCTTCCCACACCAAAAGACAAAGAACAATGGCGACCTAGACTTTTGAGGTGTAAGAGTAGGTTTTGCGATCCACAAAGATATCCTAGGTATATTCTAGCATATAACTAAGATATGTTAAAAGCCCACATAAACAAGGGTTTGCCCCTAAACAAGGGTTTGCCCCACAGGACAACCCAAAAAATTTCCCTTTATTTCGAAGAGGCAAAGGGCAATCTAGTAGTGGGCAATGTTGCAAAGTTGATCAATGGAGGGGCCCATTCGCCAAGGTGAAAATTGTCGGGCAAATTTAGTGTGTACAAGTTGCATTTGGCGAATCGAGATAAAAGAATCTAGTAAAACAATTGAATAGCATAGTAAAATGTCAAAATAATGTAAATGCAAAAATCTTGAGAAAATATTAGGAGACATTTTTTTACCTTGGGATTATGGGATTGAATGTGCTCACCCCTTATTGGAAGCCACTTGGCTCAGGCGAAGAATGATAGTTTCCAAATGACGTGAATCCTTTAATTCCAAGGTGTTTTTTACTCGAAGTTCTTAAATTACATGTTGTTTGGGGTTCTTACTAAGCTATTCAATTTTGTTTACCTCTTTGGCACTGAGATAGAGAGCGACCCCGTAAAACGAAGAACTAGGTCGATAATTGTGACATAGAAGATTAGGGACTCATACTAAAATCTTAGAAAAGAAGAAACTAAGGCCCTTTTTCCACCCATTAATGATGGCTTATATTTATCAAGATATCATTGGGCCACATAAGCATATAAGAAAGGCTGGATTTTCCACTACAACTTATAACACATGTCTCATAGGCATTCCATACAACTCTAGAGCCTTATTTTTTTCGAGGGAAACCCCCCGCCACAAAATAAGACATCTAATTCTATCCAATCAGAGTGCTTTTTCACCAGACATTTAGGGTGTTGCAAAACAAAAGGCTAGAGTGGAATCGTTAACACTGAAACTTAAATAGCTGGGCTCAAAGCATGTGATTGTACTACAAATATGGAATGGAATCGGGGCCGCAGATCGAAATTGATGAGAAATTTGGAGGTGGGATCGCCAAGCAGTCAAATTATAGTTTGAAAAATTATAGGCGGATTGCCCACGGATGGAAAGTTGCTCGATTTTGTTGCTGCATGTTGAATCTTAACAAGGCAAATGCGTTGAATAGGGCAGAGAAGATCTAGAGGATTTTTTGCATTGGGGTTTGTATCCGTCCTCTTGATTGAAGCTGTTGTTGAATCTTTCATCAGAAATAATTTATAGTTCACAACAAAATTTGCCTCGCCCATTTGATACAAAAAGCTAAGAATATTTTGCCGATTGCAACCTTCATCCTGGGCGAGCCATGGAAAAGTAATTTTCTTAAGACATGTCACAACAATGACATGGCATCTCAAATGGTGTACTAACCACCACATTTTAAGCCAACAGTGGAAAAAAGGCCTAAAGTTGTCTTTCTTACGATTTTGAATTTTGAAAGAAGTGAGGCACTTCATAATTGCCATATTAACCTCATTAATCTTGGCCATTATCTGATGTAGAACAGAATGGAGGAAGCCATTCTTGCTTCCCTCACCGTTTGGTCATGCCTCTTGCTTCCCCCTGACCTGTAGAATCCGGTCGCGCCCGCAGATTCTGCAGGTCAGGGGGATGCAAGAATGGTTGAGTCCATTCTGTTCCATGATGTCTAGGTAAGTCGCACGGATTCTCTACAGTTTGTTGAGGCGATTTGTCAGTCTGCTTAAGAATGAATCAAGAAACAAACATCCATCCACTTACCTTGACGTTATGAAATTATGAAAAGGGGTGTATATTATATCATTTATTACATGGTTTAGTATAGGTATATTTACATGGTTTAGTATAGGTATTTGTATGCGAGAATCCCAAGGCTTAAATTCCGTTGACCCCACCTAAGCATGGGCGCCTAGATAAGAAGTTGCTCCCGTTTCTCTGGAACTAAATTCTTATACATGTAGCACCTGCTTGCTGCAACATACCATATCATATTCAGCCCTATCAATCCACCCAGTAGCCAGTAAAACAGGTCCAACCTGCCTTGATTTATGTTGTCCTCAATCCATCTTCTTTTCCCATGCCTTCCCGAGATCCCATTTACTATGCTGATCAAAGCACTACTCAAGAAATTTCCCACCCCAATGCTTGCCAAGTAGAAGGCAGCTCCAAAACTTCTCAACGTATCTGGCCTGGTCATAGAAAAATTCTACCTGCCCTGTTACTGTAAATGCCTCTGCAAGTCCTAGCAGCACATACTGAGGAAGCAACCAGAAAACTGATATCACTTCTCCATGTTTTGAAGCTTTTAATCTCTTTGTTTCTACTGCTGCAGCACATAGCATGGATGACACGTTGATTACCATGCCAATTCCTATCCTTTGTAGTAAGGTTATTCCTCTAGGATTCTTAGATGCCCTCCTCATCAAAGGCACTAAAATTCGGTCGTAAATTGGAAGAAAAATCACCACTGTTAGACTAGTAAACACTTGCATAGATGCTGCAGGAATTTGAAAGCTGTGTTGTTTTAAGCTTCTATTCATAAAAAGAGACTATCTTACAAAAAGAGTATTGATCTGTGCTGTCACAATATAATAAGGAAGACAAGAAAGCCAAATCTAGATCATTCTAATACACATTTTTGTATTTTCAACCAGTTGAACAATGCAGAGACTCCATGGATCCACCTCTTGATTTTCCTTTACTTCAGCGGATGGCAGCCCTGTTTAAATACCTGCAAGCTTTTCCAACATGTGGTGACTTAATTGTCTTGGGTATATAGATTGTTCAAATCCTTACAACATTTGATGTACTCCATCCATATGGTAAAGCATAGTGGGATCATCAGAAACCTTCAGGTCATGTTTCCTTACAATAGCTGTGATAAACTGGGCTATTTCAGTAACAGGCTCCCAGTTGGATGCTTAAATCTATAAAGAGGGATGCCAAAAAGAAATATGGCCAATGCAAACACCATAATTCCTGTAGGTATACCAAATTCCCATGACCAACCAACGACTAGCAGAGTTACAGAGCATATACGACCTGCATGAACCTCCATGTACTACCAGTTGAAGAAAGAGGTCTTCTTTTTATATTCTAATGCATCTCTTTCATCGAACTTATCTGCCCCAAATGAAGAAACACATGGTTTCATGGCTCCGGATCCTAGAGCTATGGTGTAGAGGGCAAAGTAGAAGAACCCTAAACGGGATGCACTTGGAGCGGGACAAATCCCATTTTTGCAGCTTTTTGGCTTGAACACATGAAGTGAAGCTGATAGAGTGAGTAATATCAACCCCTGCAAAGAAACAATCAATCTCGGGTTTTTTTAACCATATCCACAAGACAAAATGCAGAATTGGGCTAAGAATCAAGCATAGCAATAATATAAAAAGAATAAAAAAACTGCAGAGGAAGCATCTTGTTTTTGACAAGAAGAAGAAGAAGAAAAGCATTCTGCTCTTACTAGCAAATAAACAATGGATGTGACAATAATTGTACGAAATCGACCCCAATAAGCATCAGCCATGAACGCACCCAAGAGAGGCATCAGGTAAACTGCACCCTGCCAATCATTCACTTTTTTTTGCCGCAGTAGCAGTTCCCTGATGAAGCTTCTCCGTGAAATAGGTTACCAGATTAGCAGCAATGCCATAGATAGAAATGCGATCAGTTGCTTCATTTGCTGCAAGAATGAAGAATTTAAAGAAACAGATTAGCTATTTGAGGCCAAGGCCCATTTTCCAGCCCAAAAAAATAATGAAGCGAAGTTATACCAAATATAAAGATTGCTGCTTTCCAGCCTCCTGTTGAAAGCTTGTCTGCAGGCGAACCCTTGATATCCACGGTTCCGTCTGCAACAAGGGATCCTGTCGGAGATGAAGCTCCAGCATCCATGGCTGGAAGCACACCATGGAGGAAATGGATATGCCGGTTTATATAGAGGAGCAAAAGCCATGGCCATAAGGTTTCCAAAAGATGTTTCTATGGTTTTTTTTAGGATTGGGGAAGGGTTTTAATATTGGGGGTAGTTTTGCATGGGTTTTTTTCTGGAAATTTTAATCACACATGACCTTCTATTTTTGGTGCATCGATGGGGTTTTAATCACACATGACCAATTTTAATCACACACGACCTTCCATTTTTGACGCTCAATGGGGTTTTTAGACGTTCTAGAAGAGGTTTTGCACATCTGCTTCGGTTGTTTCTGTTTATTTCGGGTTTCTATTTGTTGGATTTTCATGCTTGCTACGGATTCTTGTTGCTTCGAACTTTTTGTTTCTTTGTTCAGAGTTTTCCGTGCTTCGGATTTCTGTATCTTTGGGTTCTCTGCTATGAATCGGATTTCTATTTTTTTGGGTTCTTCGTTGTGAAGCAGATGCTCGATGTACATGGCAACTATTGGTTATTTCGTTTCTCTAGAGCCAGTATATTTTCACTTATTCAATGTGTATTTCTAAGATTTCAATGGTTTGTGGCCACATATGCATTTGATATATGCAATAGTTAATAAAAAAAATACAAAAAAAACCACTTTTAATCATAAGAAACCACTTAGCAAAAGCCATGGCCAAAAAGACGTCCACAAATGATTGATTATCAAGAATATACAATATTAGCCTTTGTCCAGTTACCTAAGCCAGAAGGTTTGTTGTAGATGTTTCTAAGATTTTGGCCAAAGGTTGGGTTGGGTGATTGTTTTTTTTTTTTTTTGGTGGTGGCTTTTATTTCAATGGTTCGTCTTCTTCATATTTTTCTTATTTTGTTAGTTTCGTTTCTACGTTCTCGCGGGACAGGGGCCGGATTCATGAAAGCAGTTGTTTCCTTTTTTATGAGGGCCGATTCATGCATACATACGATTTGCAAATCTTGAGACGGTCAGAAGCTTCAGCCGCTTTCGGAGTTCGATCATATCCGAGAGCGGTCAGGCGTCTTAGCGAAGAAGCGACGCCCTTATCAGCACCTTGTCTTGTTCGCTTGACGATCTTCTGCTATCTCTGCAGACTTGCCTCTTTAGCAATCTTAGAAGCTATCGCCGGATCTTACGCTATCTCCTAAGCTTGGCTCTTTAGCGGCGATGTAAGCTTTGCCTCTTTAGCTCTTTCGCCTCGCTAGCGGCGATGCACACTGTTAAATTTGGGATGCATGTGCTGCCCCTCACGTGAGCTTATCGGGTTCGGGCTTGAACGAACCAATCGAAATGCATGTATTTGCATATTTTGGTGTATCCAATATTTATACTTCATAATCCAATGGTTTAACAATGGTTCAAACTTAAAAAATACAAAAGATTACACTTTAGCTTATAAGGTTACACTTAGCCTTTGTCCAGGTTACCTAAGCCATAACTAAATCTAAACTAATCCATTTGGTTTGGCCCACTTCACGCCAATGCTTTAATTGCTCTGCATTTGGTTTCATCTGAGTCAATCTACAAAGTTCTTACCTGTCTAACATCTGTTGTTGGACGAGCTTAAGAACGACGATATCCGGCTCTGCCTCAACTCGATCCGGGCGCTTTCTACCATCGCCCGGGGCTCGGTGAAGAACTTAATCCGTAAGGAGCTCATCCCATTTTTGAGTGAAAATAATGACGATGACGATGAGGTCTTGCTCGCTATGGTCGACGAGCTTGGAGCATTCATACTCTACGCTTTGTAATGGATTGAAGAAACCGTCGCTCGAGAAATTAAGGGTGTTGAACCTTTGTGTAGAATAGGTTCGCAGATGAAGAAAAAAGGGCTCTCGTTGATTGGTTTATTCACGTCTTGAAGGTGTAGAGCTTTGTCTCATACTTCTTTCAGATTGTGTGCAATACGATCAAATTCGTAGGTATATTTTGCTATTTCTATGCTACACAATATGTAAGACTTTGACATGCAAAATGCAGAGACTTGGAGTAGGAGAATGGTTCACAAAGACGAGTTTACGCACGCTATTTGTTTCACATTGCTTACCCAAAGCTATCGATCCATCGCGCGGTGAGTTGAGAGCTATCAACTCCTAAATCGTTTTTACACAAATGGCTAAATCTGCAATGTCCGTATGGTTCAAGATATCTAATTCCTTCTTTCTAAAAAACTAGATCCAATCGACAAGTTGTGAGTTAAGTTATTCCCCTCAAGGAACCAAGGGGTTCCTTGGTCATTTACAAGCACTTTATTGCTTGTCGCTTTTTCTCGAAATTTTCCTCGCGGGTTTTCGGGATAGCATTAATCCAAACCATTTAGGTTGTTATGCTACTGTACAAGTAAAATTTCCCGATTGGCTTTTCCTAAGAGATACAATAACCCCAAATCTTCATATTCATGGTAATAGATTATCTTTGTCTTTTGATGACATTTCTTCAAGTACCACATCTTACAAACCTCTCAATAACTATAACAAGCCAAAGTTACTGCAGTATTCATCATGGATGCTTGTAGATTGTTTGATCTCTCTCTACATAAGCGTATTCAATGTGCGCCAATAAAAATGCTTTCGAACCAATGCAATTTCACGCTCAAAAACCCATGGACACAGACTCTAGCAACCCGCACATAGAAGTAAATTCTTAAATTGAGATTTCCATGATACATAACTCCCAATACCATAGTTAGAAGTTAGGAGTTAGCTAACGCCTAACGATAATAACGCCTAACTAGCTATTCTCAAACATACTAACGTTAGTTTCGCCAAAAAAAAAAAAAAAAAAAATTATATCCCTCTATATATATGATTATTAAAAAAAAGGCCAAAAAGTATTTTAGAATTATGTATACCGACTTTTTAGGCGCCCTTTTTTATTCCCGACTACACACCCATTTGTTTCGGCAAGAATCAAGGCCTTACAGCATACCGGTGTGCTTCATCGGCTACTTTCGGGGCTTGCCTCACCTAAGCCGGCACAATCACACTGTTTCGCCACCCTCTCTAGGTAAGGCACCTTCCCCGCGGAAGCGCAAGCCAAATTGTTTCGCCACCCTCTAGGTAAGGCACCTTCCCTCTGTGAACTGCAAGCCAAATTGTTAAACTTTTAGTATGGTGGTTGCAGAACTCCTGTAGCGCCAAGCAACTGAAAGCCGGGGACTCTAGACTCTGCAAAAAAACCCTCCGGTAAGTTATTAAATTCGGCCCGGTTTGGAAAATTTCCATATCCCGGGCCTTGCTCCCCTGCTTTTTTCCTTTGAGTCCTTCCTTCCTTGGTAAAGATCTAATTCTGCTTATGCCTCATTTAGTCCTTTGATTCCAATGCATCTTTTGCTTGAATTGTCAAACTATTTAATCCTTTATGGCCTCAATTTAATTGATTCCGGTGCCCAACCAAACTTCAATTTTGGCATGAGGGAGTTGCAAATTTTGCTCGGAAACCGAGGAAACCAAATTGTACGTTTGTTATGGTGCTTGTAGAACTCCGCACCGCCTTGCGAGGCAAAGCGGCGCCAGTGCAAAAAAAAAAAAGTAGAACTCTGCACCGCCTTTGGTGGCAAAGCCCGGGCCCAAAGTAAAAAAAAACCTCCCAGTAAGTTCTCACATTTCAATGCTTACCTTAATTTTAGTATTCAGTTTTTTAAAGCTTTGAATTGAAAATTGCTTCCAAAGGATCGCTCAAAATATGAGCACCTCATCCATGCTTAGAAAATTTTGAGAACCCTCCATGGATTTGTAAGGTCGGAATTATGATTTTATACCTAGAGATTAAACGTCCTGACCGCAAAACCCATTTCATTTAATGGGCCAAAACATGCGAGTCGGTACATCTTTAAATTCTACTGTGTAACTCTAAGGGGAAATCAATTTTCCCGAGAATAGAGCCCCGTTATGTATAAATTTTGAGAAGGCTCTATCGATTTTGTGGTCGGAATTATAATTGATGCCTACAGATTAGAAATCCTTAACTGCAAAGCCATGAATCGATTCTGCAAGTCCAGGCAAAAACGTGAGGTAGACAGGTTTGTTTTGAGATGATATTCTCTGTTTTTTGCAAGTCATAATCCTCTGAAACGATAAGCTTTTCAAGCAATTTTACCTTGGGCGTGATAACTAGCCCGCAAATAGGTATTCTAAAACCAAAATTAGTGCCCATCTCAAATCTAAGGACAATAAAGATATTGTGAATCAATGGGGGCTCTGTTTTGGGCCCTGCAAATTAGTACTACGCTATGCCCATGGGTTGCTGGAGTTGCCTTCTGATTATCCTGCTTATTCTCTTAGTTCCAGCTTTGACAAAGCTTCATTAACAGGCTCCGATTCAAGGGCAAACAGGGCCGAAATTTGAAGGCACAAACCTCTCCAGATCTCAATGAAGGGTTTCACAGGCAGATACCGTTGCATTTGCGTGATTGAAAGGCAAACAGGCCCGCATTTGGAGGCAAAGAGGGCCGGATCTCAAACATTCAAATGAACAATACAGTGTTATGGCCTTATAGTTCCAAACTCAGTTTCATGAGCTGCCTGTCTCAACATCTATATGGCCCCAAATTTTGGATTGAATGATGGAATCTCGCTGCGACCTCAGTCGTTTCTCATCATGTCTGGCCTCAGGCTCTGGAATGCAGATTGTGCAGGCCGTGGTGTATAAAATAAAAGAATAGCAGACAGACGGCAATATGGCCGTGAGACCCAGCAAGCCAATGGTTGCACGCAGTTCTAGTTCAAATAATTCAGAAAAGATATGCTGCGGTATGAAATTTTTTTGCCTTCTTTTAGGCTAGTTCGAGATGCAAAAGGTTTTTGTTACGCCCACGATTGGCCCAATCTTTTCATCTCGCCCCACAAACATAAAAATCCCTCAGACTATCGAATTCCCTTTGTACAACGGGCTTCCCAAAGAATGAGTGCCACTTTCGGTATGGTGGTGATTGAGCTTAATTTTTCTTAGACATTTATAACGCGACACCCTACGGATGCGGCCGGGAAGCGGGATGGTGGTCGAGCCCTGTTTAACCAGAGGAGCAACGATTGAATGCAACCAGGGTGAAATTTAGGCAGACTTAGATTTGCAGTCCCAGGGAACACAAAAGTTCAAAAACCACATCTGCAGTCAGACATTTGAGCTGCTCTAAAACCTCAATTTTTATCTCTGAAGTCTGAACCCTGTTTCTCAATAGGCTGCTCCCAATTTTCAACCATCTCCAAGGTGCACTTTGCCATGGTACCCACCAGAAGAATAGAAGAGAGATTAATACCTTAAGTTTCTCTCCATGAAAAGCTGGAGATAAAGATGGCTAGAAAACCTTGCAGCATAACAGAATTCACACTTCGAGTTCAGAAATCTGTTGGTTCGGTAGACGCTCAGTCTCCTATATGTCAACATATTATGTGATTGCATTATTTTGCAACGGCAAATTGAAACCAACATCGAATAATCAACATTAATGAAACATGAAGGCACCTAATGTTCATGCAAATATATTGTACTTAAGTGGAATTTAGATTATCTGCAGGCATTCTGCTAACAAAAATCTATTCATTTTTTGCAAAGTATTGTCCATATCTACAACTTTGACTCTTTTTATTATTTCATAGTGCAATAAAGCTCATTCGTACATCCTCTTTTTTTTTTTTTTTTTGGATATAGTTTCAGCTGCTTACCTATTGATCTTAACATTAGAGATCTTATGTATTCATGACATCCATAATGCACTGCTATCATTAGTAATCAGTAACTTGCAAAATAATGATGGACTATTTAGAATAAAAGGGAGGTACACATGTTCGTAGATTGATATGTACATTTTTACAAATGCCCAGCATCAAATATTTATTTGATATGTACATTTTACAAATACCCATCATCAAATCTTTATTTGAGCCTTAAGCACTTGGAAAGTACAATTTTTGAAACTTACAAGGGGTGCACAGAAGCCCGCCCGATGGATAAAAAAAAAAAGATCTGCTTTGTGCCCTTGATCTTGCATATGGCAGTAAATAACAATGCATATAGCTTTTTCTTAATACGCATAGCTCTTGCTAGATTATATGCTTTAATATTTGTTCTTTCACATGCAAAGATTAATCAAGAAGTTGGAGAATATTGTGTCCGGGAGTATTGTCCAAGATCAAATTTGCTCAAATAAAACCAAGATTGGAAATACCGACAAGTGATCAACATGTCACCTAAAGCGTCCTGTGTATAAATTGACTATCACAACATTTTATAGTCGCTAAACAATACAATAAACTAATCTAATGTTGTGTGATTTTTTTATAATCATTATTAGGGTTCAAGCATTAGAAAGCTATGATGGTGAAGATCAACATGCTTCGAAATGAACCAAAGGCAAAAAGAAAAAAATTAAGCCCAAAGGTTGTCACAATTTAATACCCATATTTTGTTTAATTTTTCATTTTGTTATTTCATTAGGGTTTCTAACATTTAACTTCTAATAGATTGCACGTACTTGGTTCAAGTGATACTATATGCAATGAGACCACAAAAGTTTTAGGACACCGTCTTGACGCGACAACAAAAGTACTATGCTCGAAAAAAACTGAAGAAGATTCCTAGGTAAGCAATTACGCAATTTGATATTCTGGAAACGTGATAAACTAAAATGATGTTTTCATCATTTGGTTACAGCAGTGAGAAATTGCAAAATTGCCATACGGATCTTGAAGCTTCCAGGTGCAAATCACAAATCTAAATCTTGGTGAATGTACCAATGTACATAATATTACTAATAGAATGTTTGAATCTAACAGGACTGATTGTCCAAAAGTAGACGGTAAACAAGAGCACGAAAATGTTGACCTTGAGCACAAAGAGAAATTATCAACAGACGAAAAAAGTCATCTAAGGTCAGTATCAATCTTGCATTTGTTCAAATTCTATATATTTATTTATTATGAGTATGACATTTCTATGCTTTTAACCTCATTGATACAAAAGGATATATCCCTAATCACATATTCAAATGGAACAGGAATGGCCATTCAAATTCAAACAGTAAACAAAAAAATACACCTCCTGACATTGAGGATGAAGAGCAGCCGTCAAACACAAAGAAAAGAGGCCGTCCAAGGTTAGCACATATTTTATATTGGTCCAAATTCTGTACATTTATTTATTATGAGTATAGTATCTTCGTATAACACAGATAGATTTTAAAACTTAGCAAGCCAAAGGTTACTACAAAAATTACTTTTAAACCTTCGTTGACAAGTACTGACCCCTCACTTGGTGTTTGTTGGCCACGGCCACGTGATTGTCGAAAAGTGTGTGTTGTACTGTTATCGAAGGTTGTGAGAATGTTTTACTAATTCATATCCTAGTTTCTGATGGTGTTGTTGATAAAAATCCGACACTAATATAGGAATTGGCGTATGTTTTAGTAAACATTCGATCGATACCAAGCCATACGTAGCCGACCTATATGTACTAAATCATTCTACATCCGATTAATAGATGTTTAACACCATGTTTGATTGATAAATAGAAAACCTTATCACATCGATTGTGATTTTTTTCATCATTATCTATAATAGGCTATCTCCGGCCAATCTAGAAGGCCTTCCTAACGATGAAATAGCCAAGATCATAGGCGTCATAAATACCGTCCGAGACTATGAAGCCCAAAAAAGATGAAGAAAATTGCTGCCTCAGCAATAAAACAGATACCAGCATGCTCAATAGATCCATTCTCAGTTGGTCCAATAAACAAGCAGAAGACCAATCTGTGTCATAAAAATATGAGTCCAAGTTCCATGGAGGCCATATCAGTATGGCCTCCATAGAATAAAAACAACCAAAAGTCTTTGTCATTAGCGTCAACACATCAAATTGGAACAACTTGTTTCCCAAGACTTGGCAAGACCAAATAGATATGATGCAACAAGACATAAAGCCGAAGGAGACGAACCACTGAAATGGACAAAAAAATGCAGCATATGCCACATTGACTTACTTAACTCCGAAAACATGTCGTTTTGTTGCAACAATGGTCGCCGCCTACTACCATCTCTCGAACCTCTGCCGCAAACCCTAGAGCAACTTTACTCGATCCACGAGTTTTTCTAACAAATCGCGTGTCATAAATAATTTGTTACGTTTCACCGCTTTTCAGCGGAGGGTGATTTCATGGACCTCAAAATGCCGTCATCGTTGTTTGCAATTATGGGCCGTGTATATATCGCCGGCTCCTATCTGCGGACATACCTCTGAGCACCCTTCATTGGTACATATATAACGACAACTCAATGAGGCATACTATTGCTGCTAATATGCAACTGCCATCCACATGGATTATGCAAGTTGCCACAGTCTTGAATGCCATCAATCCATACGTTAATGAACTGAAAACAGTAAAAGAACTACACCCCATGCCCACGAGACTTATGCTCTCGGACCCTCCACATCGATGAAATAGGCCGCTATTGTCCACGCCAACAATAGCATTACTATAAAACCGAGGCGCAATGGTGCGGATGCGGCGCGACCATAATCACGTATTCCTAAGTATCCTCGATCCTACATATGAACCACTTCAATACCCATTGTTCTTCCCACATGGCACATTAGGATGGCACCCACATAATGACCAAAAAATGTCCCAAATAGACTGGTACCGAACTAGACTACTTCACGAGCCTCGCTTTTCACAATTAGGCCGATTGTGCGGTGAGTACCGGGTTGACATGTACTCTAGAGTCGAAGAAGAGGCGTCTCAACTACATTGCAATCGAGGGGTATCGATTTAAATCTAACATGTAAACATGAGGATGATTTCATCGACAACCGAGGACGACAATTCGCATTACAAAACTCTCCCAGCATCCTTCCTGGGCTCCAGACAATGGTGCACCGTCCAAGTAGCGAGGGGGCCCGCAAGCTCGCAAAAGGGTCAAAGGAAGACCGAGCTTCTTCATAACTATGACAACCAACCCAGCCTGGCCAGAAATAAAACATAAACTACACCCCGGCCAAAACGACCGACAACCCCTATCTTGTTGTTGTCCGGAGCGTTACCCGCGAGAGAGTCCAACACGCCAAAGAATATTATCCGAAAGTATCTCGGACCCATATCTTACATGATGCATGTCATTGAATTCCAAAACGTGGACTACCCCATGGACACATCGTTGTAAAGGCGAGCATGAGATCCCAATAGACATGATCGATAATCTAATATCTGCCGAACTACCAAAGGACCCCACACTCCGAACTATGCTTGGTTGAGAAATACATGATCCACTGGACACCGCGAGGCGTTGCCTCAAGGAAAACAACAAATCTGCTACAACTACCCAAAACCGTTGAACCCAACAACACACATCGATGAAAAGGGATACGCATAAATACAGACGCCGAATAACGAAGAAGGCGTGAGCGTCGTTCGCGACATCCCATTTCTATTGAGAGAAATGGACCGCCATGTCTATGTCGACGTCAGATCGACCCGTGCATATATTCGCGATACCTTTCGGCTACATATACAAAAGGCTTTGATTTCGTTTTCACATCGATGGGTGCAAAGCACACACCGAAAGCACAAACATTCAAACCATCGGTTTTAGCGGACACTGGTGATCACGGTCGCACAAAAAAATGAAATCCAAGATTATATTTTCGCCGCGATATCTATCATCGATGGAAGCCACATGGAGAATCATGTCCTACCACATGGCCCGAAAAACACCCCTCCGTAAAAAGTGCCTCCCCTACATCTAGAAGGGCACAAATGTAAAACCGTTTGTAAACACATCCACAAACAGGAATCTCCCTCGTTAGGCGGATATTTCCCTACGACCGCTTGCTCCCAAGTTTGACCCGGATTACCTACATCGGTATAACGAACAATACACTTCCACTACATCGAGACCGGGCATTGTCCTCAAGCCCACCGACCATCTAGAGCAAAAGTCGCAGGCACAACCCAAAACATCATCCACTAAAGAACAAGAGGCGGTTAATGAAGAACACGACTACTACTTCCAAAGGTTGGAGAGCCCTTCTACCTTAGACTAATCCTACTCCACAAAGCCGCGATCTTGGGGCTAACTCAAAATTCCGCGAAAGCTTGATGCGAAACATATCAAGAAACCGCGAGGCCATGGGATTAATTGCACCAAAGAACCAAAGCCATAAATAAGAATGTCACGGGGAGGCAATCTCATGCCTACGCACCCGACCGTCACAACTACGATTCCTATTACGGCGTTACTAATACTAGATTACGGACCAAAGACTCCAACTATGGGAAACATTCCAAGACCACATGATAGCCGAGCTTCCTACAACATACCCGGAAAACCAATCATTGCACAAAGAATGAAAGCCTCCTAGCCATCAACAACATCTTGATCCAAAGACGGAACCAACTTTGAAGCTTTTGGTGCGCACAACATCCCATGCAGAGAAGTACGAATGAGCTCACCAAATTCCCCAGACCACGAAAGCAATTACCTTACAAAGAGCTCAACCATGTCGAGACCATGAACCAAAACCGGGCCTCGATCTACACATACATATGCAAACTTATCAACAACAATAACTCCTCCCCCAATCTTCCGGTGTGCGGAAAAGGCGAACAGGAAAAACATCGTCGGCGAATGCCATATGTCTCTACATACGAGGACTCAACCAAATAATCCTACCATGCGCCACTACGGCATTAGCATCATCGCAATACCACGGAGAAGCGCACACTCTCTTTCAAATACCCGTCATCGACAACAATAGCGGAATCCATTCGCTACTTGACCCACATTCCCCAAGGGCCCTACCGGATCAACACCGCGGCGGCAATCATATGGGACGAGTTTCCCATGGCAAACAAAGGATCATAGAGGTCGGCGTCGCCCTCCTAGAACATAACGGGCATAGTCCATTCGAGGAAAACCGTTTATAGCGACCCGGTGATTTTAGGCAGATCGCCCGTCGTCAAGCGAGGAGGAAAACGGCAACAATAAACGCATCCATCATCTCCTCCCACTGTGGAACCACTTCGAAGTCCTAGAGCTCAACGAACCAGTAAGAAATGCAGCCGACCCAGACCTCATACGATTCGTTGATGACATCGGAGAGGGCCGTCTACTCAATGACATTCCACTAACACTATTCAAGACAACAACCAAAATAGAGGACGCCATCAACTTCCTGTATAACGCATATATATTGCTAGAACACGCCATATGCGAAGAAGAGAGCATTCTTATCTCAGAAGAACATCCCCGGCCGACGAGTTCAACATCGAAATCATACGAATGATCTTGGCAAACTACGAAGCTACTTTTAGCGTCGACAGGCTCGTGAAAATGACCGGACCATCGAGGACCATCCAATGGCGACAACAGACTTCCTCCGGCTGGCCACAAGCACCCGGCTTCCACAACACCGAACTCAACTAAAGCCCAATACCATATGCCACATCACAAAAACATTAGACAAAGACGAGGACTCGTGAAAAATGCCGGGGTAATGGTATGCTCAATGCATGCCAAATTCGTGACCGTCAGACTCCTAACAGGCCAACCACAGCACGTGGGAAACATACACCCCATATCCCGGGTCGACTTCTTCCACCAACCGGACAAGCGGCCCTGGACAATCCACAGGGCGACAACTACCACTACGACCCGCGATATTCGACAACATTCCCACGGCCACCGCGGGACTCCTCTCGACAAAATAGTCCTCGACCTAACTGAAGTCTTCACACACCGGACAACTATACGGCACTCCTCACACGCGTGCAGAAAAAAGAAGATGTGGGCCGATCCTTCTTGACGAGTCCAACACCAGCAAGACTACAACCAACGTCGTCTACAAGGAACTACTTCCATAAACAAGGTGCGTACCCAAAAAAAAAAAAAAAAAAAAACACTCCATCCATCTCATGCCCCTGGGGTGTAGATGGAGCACCGATCCCCTCAAGATCGATGCTCTCTACACCATGGGCGCCATGACCAACTGGCCTGCAGGGGGTTCGACGAGGGGGTGCCAAAGGGCGCCACGGCGCTTAAATTCTTGTATATATATATATATATATATATATATATATCCCTTATCCCTTATATATATATACAATTATATAAGACACCCCTTATATCTAGATTTTGTCGCCGCAGCCTCGGCCCATTTTTGAGATCAACGGTTGAGATGAAAACATGCCAAACCACCCCAAGCACCCCCCTTGGGTATAAAGATTGAGGTGTCACGACTTCAGCCATCGAAGGTGCAAGATCTACGGTTCAGATGGGGCCACCTCATGATCCCCCTATTTGGGGCTTTTAATATGGGCCATTGGATTCAGGGATTCTATCTAGACCGTAGAGTAACCATAAGGGGTCTGGTCGCATAAGCCTTTTTTCCCCTCTGCTTTCCAATTTGGAGCATCCGGCAGTTAAGGCATCATGGCAAAAATAGAATAGAAGGTATTGTTCTGTCGGATAGCTGCCTGATGGATGTTTTGGTCGCTGGAATGGAAGCAACCACAAAATGCATGTCGGATCGGATCTGCCGGATATTTTGGTCGCTGGAATGGAAGCAACCACAAAATGCATGTCGGATTTGACATCTAATCGGTTGTTCGAGTGGCTGCATCATTTCCGCTTATGAGCTCTGGCGATTGTCGGCTGTGGCAGAACTAGGGAAGCATAACAGGATTTGTTTATGGAGCTTAGAAACTAGATCTTGCCGTCAATTTTCGGCCTCAGCTTCTGCTTTAAGGATCGTCTTCGGGGATTTCATCCACAAGCTTCAGCTAATTTAACTTCAGGGATGAACCATTTCATATTTGGGCTTTAATATCTTTGCAAAACAGGGGATTCAGGTCTCAGAATATCCAGATTCTGGCAGCCACTAGAGGATCTGTTTAATGGTTTAGCCGAAAAGAGGTATTTTGGCTTTGATCTGTCGTTTTGCCTTATCAATTCCATAGATTTCTATAACTAGCTCGGGCATGCCAGGATGCTGAAAAGCTTGATATGAAGGCTAGAGCAAAGGTTCAGCGGATAAGAAGGATAGCTATGGTAAGGCATTGGTTTTCCTTTGATTTTCCTTTTGTACAGATGGTTGTACAGTTGCACAAGTTTATTGTATGCCTCTATCTAAGGGATTGCAAAGTTTATTGTGTGGTATCATATGTAGGGAATTGGAGAAATTGCAACTACAGAAATAAGGATGGCAGCTAATGAACACTGGAATGATGGAGGACTTGAAGTGCGTAATCTCCAAACCTGATTTAATGAATAAAATAGAATTTATGGAATGCATAACTATATACTTCGATTTTTTTCTGACCGGCTTGCATTCCAACATTTCCAGGTCTGAAACAGATCTTCCTCTTTGTTGCCCCGTACGTAAAGCTTATTTTCTTATTGTAATCTTTGTGCTGATTCTTCTATGCTGGACTTAAATTTTCGACCTGTTTCTAGTTGTGAGCTGCCCTGTTATGCTACATGCTGAGGTTTAGGGTTACAAAGATCCAAAATCCTTAAGGTATGTTGCCTATCTATCACTACAATTGTCAACTACCTTCATAGGCTTATTAGTCAGGTATCCTGGATCTTGCATTTATTGATACGATGCAAGGGAGGTTGAGCTTGCTCAAGCTTTGCTACAGACTCCATAAATAGGCATTTGAATATATAGCCAGGAGCATCAGACAGATGTGCTTCTGGAATTGTAGGCCGCAATCTGTAAGAGGGCCTTTAATGATGCTAAAGTTTCTATCTTGTCCACTGTTATTCTATGTCCTTATAGTGCTACTTGTGCCATTTAAAAATGTAGTTACACGTCAAAAACAGAGCTACGGTTAGGAAGTTATCGATCTTCAAAGTTGCTGCTGTAAATTTGTGACAACAGAAGTTCAATACAAGTTTTAAGTTCAAATTTGCTGTTGTAAATCTGTGTGACAGTAGAAGGTCATAGCATCAAAGCCAAAATCAGATTTTGTTGGCAACTGGATGTGGGCCATAATTTCTGTATGATTCAAGCATTTTCGATCTTTTGGCGGTATGTTTATTTAGAGCAGGTGGCAGTATAATCGATTTATTGCAGCTTTTTTGGCAATGGGGCAAGTTGCATTTAGATGTCTCTTGCATTCTTGACCTTTGCTTACATTGCTCTCTCCTTTTGCTGTCTGATGCAGGATGTGCAGGGCCTTATGCCTGCTGCTGAAGAGAGCTTGACTGATGAAATCATATGGGAGACATTACTGGTACAGTAGTAACTTCAAAGATTAATGGAGCTACTTTGCCATTTTTTTATTTTTGCAGAATAGTTTGGTATAAGCTGTGGCTATGATATAATCGATGCTTCTTGCCTTCTATGGATTTGGCAACAGACGCACATAGGAATATTTCCAGTTTGATCCAAAGCACTTGCAGACTGATCGGTTTGCAGGGTATTTTTTGAGGTTCTGGCTTCAAGATGCTTTTCACGGCCAAAAGCTACGACATTGGACTTTCACTCCAAGAGCCCGAGTTGGAATCTCGGTAGGGCCTTCATTACCTCTTCTGCTAAGCGACAGGCATTTAAGGAAACGGCCAAAAATTTGGGTATATTTTTTTTGGGCCCGTGGCCTTTGTAGGAGGAATGACCACTGTAATAAACTGCCGACAACTAAATATAGCTCTTCTCGCATTCTCTGCCGTTCTGTGCGCCAGATCTGGCCCAAGCCATATGTCCATACATGCTGGGCCCAAATGTTGATCAGAAGGAACAAAGGTCTTTGTAGTTTTGTACCATACTTTGACGGGCCCATCACATGAAATGCCGGTTAGTATGGTTGTCTTTTGCTTATTTTTGCTAACAGTTTTGAAAGGACTTGCATTGAAGTCATCTAGTCCGTGTTTTTGAGGATCTTGAAGAATTTCGCATTGTTAGAATGGCGCTCATGTCATTGCATTTCTTGTTCTTGACAACCTTGATTCTTTCTGTCTTGGGTAGGTTGCCACTTGCTTTTTATTGAGCAGATTCATCTGATTTGTAGCAACATTCTTCCTCAATTTCATTTGCTTTTTATTGAGCAGATGATCGGATTTCTAGCAACATTCTTTCCCAATTTTATAGATCTGCATTTTCATATGCATGTGTATTGCGTGCTTATTTCAAGAGTTAACCTTCCATGAACACAACGTAAATCCTGTAGTAACAGTTCATAGCTTTTGCAATTTGATCAGACTATGAGATAACACATTAGCAAATTTAATCTGGGGACTTGCAGACAATGTGCTTAGAGTCGGTTCTCACCCACTGTTTATATTTGGTGGCTCATTTGTGGACACTGGCAATGTTAAATCTTGTGGACATTACCGACAACTAAATACAGCTCTTCTCGCATTCTCTGCCGTTCTGTGCGCCAGATCTGGCCCTACCCATATGTCCATACATGCTGGGCCCAAATGTTGATCAGAAGGAACAAAGGTCTTTGTAGTTTTGTACCATACTTTGACGAGTCCATCACATGAAATGCCGGTTAGTATGGTTGTCTTTTGCTTATTTTTGCTAACAGTTTTGAAAGGACTTGCATTGAAGTCATCTAGTCCGTCTTATTGAGGATCTCTGAAGAATTTCGCATTGTTAGAATGGCGCCCATGTCATTGCATTTCTTGTTCTTGACAATGATTTGTAGCAACATTCTTCCTCAATTTCGTTTGCTTTTTATTGAGCAGATGATCGGATTTCTAGCAACATTCTTTCCCAATTTTATAGATCTGCATTTTCATATGCATGTGCATTGCATGCTTATTTCAAGAGTTAACCTTCCATGAACACAACGGAAATCCTGTAGTAGCAGTTCATAGCTTTTGCAATTTCATCAGACTATGAGATAACACATTAGCAAATCTAATCTGGGGACTTGCAGACAATGTGCTTGGAGTCGGTTCTCACCCACTGTTTATATTTGGTGGCTCATTTGTGGACACTGGGAATGTTAAATCTTGGGATTCTTCTCGTCCACCTTGGAAAATTCCATATGGACAGAGCTGGCCTGGACAGTCATCAGGGCGCTATGGCAATGGCCATGTTCTCACGGATCTTGTTGGTATAGTTCTTTCTATTTGTATACTGCTAGTTTGCACTAAGGTCTTGGAATCGTCATGGCATGTTTTATGTATTTTCCATGTTAAAGTTTTTGGAACGCCAAGAGGGAACTTAATTCCTTTCCATTTAAATTCAAAGGATTTTGACACAAACATTTCAAGTTTCTAATGCTTAAATTTATCTTCACATTTACTTTTGCAGCCACTTCAATGAGCCTACCTACTCCGGTTGCCTATGGACTGAGAGATCCAAGCAAGATATACAGTGAAGGGGTTAACTTTGCAGTTGGAGGCACATGCATAATGCCAGATACTGGAGGGAGCCCCTATGTTAATGCTCAGATAGATCAGCTTCAAGGAATTATTGGTGTATATACAAAGGACCAGCTTGGCTCTGCTCTTTTCCTGTATGTTAGTGATAGTGAAGACTATCTCTACTACCTAAGAAGAGATCAACATTTGCATTGCAAGTAGGCAACCTAAACGTTACCTTGTTTGGCAACATGTTGTTCATGTGCAGCTTCCATTCTCAGGCAAAACGAAGTTGAATGACACTATTGAACCATAGGTGCAGGTTCCTCTCATTGGTTTAAGTACAAAAAAATTCTTTAGTCAAGGATATCTGTTTTTATTTTGCTATGTGGTCTTGTGCCACTTTGAAATCTTGCAGTTGGAATCTCAAACAATGCGGCAAAAGACCACAAATCAGTACCAAATCTGTTTTTATAAATATTGTTCCAGTCATTTTGCGTGTCATGATCTTGCATTGGCTCATTGGTTTCACACAATTATATTGTCACAAACTTGGCAAAAATGAGATTGGACACATAGAACTCATGAGACTTGACTGCAGATAAATAAGAGTCTCATTGCAGCTAGAATTTAGGCTTCAAGGATTATAGAATTATTTGATTTTGTGAGCACTCTGCAAATTTTTACTTCTACATTGTAAATGAAAAGAAATATATGTGTGAATCTAAACTAGTTTTCCCTTATTTGCAGCACCTTGGCCAATGACATATGATAATGACAAAAGTGGCTTGTGGCCTAAGTTTTAGTCCTTGTGCACGGTGTCACGGTGTGTTATGTTTAGTCAGGTAAAACGCATGTGTGGATTCTGTCTTATGATATATTTGCAATTTGATGAATAAGGTGGGTTTCCTAAATTAAATCCGAATTAGTACAGTGTTTGGGTCATTATTCTTTCCCTACAGCTCTAAGCTCATTCAGAGTTTCCTTAAATCCTTAGGATGGCTTGGGCTAGGGTACCAGATTAGAGGCCACACTAGAGATAAGCTGATTATTTTGATTTTAACAGGGTAGGTTCTATTATAATCTGAGCTAAGGCACAGCAAGCCTTGCATCCGAGTTTTAATATCTTTTTATCCTAGTTCAAATATCTGCAAAATTATGGTTGTCATGGTCGCCATGATTTTTCGGGATGATATACTTTGCTCGAATGGTAAGTTCCAAGTTCTTTGCTCACTGGTTGGCGAGGAAAATGCGATTTTATCTCAATTTCATGTATGCATCTTGCTCATTTGGGTTTGTTGATTTCTTGCTTTCTCTCCATAGCTTGAAGCAAAGATAGGTTGAGGAGGTAGTCCATGCATTTCTCGCCAAATCTTAACACCTAATCTTAGCATTGGCTTTCTTTTCCATCCTTTCCAAATACCATAGGCATTCGTGTGTGTTGTCTAACCATCAAGAAATTTCCACAGGCCAAGAATGACATAGTTTCCCATGGAGCTGTGGATAATAAACATGGTGCTTTGAGTCTCGCCACTGACTCAAAGACATATAGATTACCAAATTTAACATGTATACTAAATCCCTTAAGTTTCTTTAATATGTCTACAAAATTTGTTTTGTTTATTTTGACCTTTTCCTTGCATGGTTCTCCTTGAATTCTCCATACTATTTTTGGAATATAAGAAAATCCCAAGAACTTTTCCAATATGACTTGGGCTTCTAATGGATGACTTTGAATTTAGAAGTGGACTTTGACTCAATAAGTAAACATCGATCTTGACTCTTGAAATTGACTTTAATTTTTCGAGTCCCGGATCACTTTGATTTGCAATGCTGTGAATTAGAGAAATTATCTGTTAATTTCTACATCTCTTGAGTTTTGGGCATGTAAGTGAATAGTTTGTTTGGTATCTTTATTACCAGACATGGTATAGGACAACCACACACTTTGCAAACTTATAGGTCTGGAGAAGCTTGTTGTAAGCAGTGTTCCAACACACTACTTCTATGCGTGGCCAATATGAATGCATTTTAATGACATGCAATTTTTTGGGCCAATATTTCCCAGGGGTAGTTCCTGTCTTGGTTGGAACAAGATGCAAGAAGTTTGTTACCTTTTTCTTCATAGGCATGTAGGTGGATAGTTTGTTTGGTATGTTTGGTATCTTTATTACAAATGATGGCATTGCACGTAATCAATTACCATGTATCTTTTAAGCTATAATGTGTCTTGCATTTTTTATGTCTCAAAAGGTACGTTATATTTTCTAAGGGCATCGTCATATGTCTGATCAGTCGTTCATGGCATGTGCACAGTATTTCGATTTGGTTGTCTAATTGATTATTTGAAATTTTGACTGCTTTTTAGAAATGAATATGAACGAAGAAACAGCACATGGGCACCCATTGTGGACTTCTATCCCATAAATGGGTTGGTGAATCTTTTTACATGGTTGTATTTTATATGTTTTAGAAGTACTATAATGTTGAGACGCCTGGGATGACATATTGAGGTTGCAAAAGGAAGCTTCAGAACGTAGAGCATTATTTTAGGTTGTTGCCATAAACAAGTAGGACAAGAAAGAATTCCAAAATATTTAGGGCAATTTGTTTTGTGCTTAAACATGGCCTCGAAGTAGTCTATTGATTTCCATGTTTTGTGGCATTTGGATATGTTACCCCAGCTTCAGCTAGAGCTAAGCAGAATATTAGTTGCATCTTTTGACATGATGATTTCTGCCAGGTTTAGGTATGAAGAAACATATGGTTCACATATGAACGATTAATTTAAGATAGTCTAAACGATAATATCATGTGTATACCAATGTGTAGAGTCTAATGCAATCCTCTAACAAATTTTCACAAGTTCTATTCTATTCTATTCTACCAAAAATTGACTGCACATTAGATCGTTATTTGGTCGAACTTTGGGTGGGAGTTTGACTAGAGATTTGATAGAAATGGAAGCAATAGATTGGCCGTGAGTTTGACCAGATGTTGACAGAGAGGTAGATTGCGACTACGCCTTTCACTTTAACTTAAAACCTTTATGAAAAAATTTTCATGCAAAAAATTTGGATCACATTGTCAGGTATACTTAGAAGGCTTAGAGCTCTTTTCTTTCTTGTATCGTATAGCTTACGTGCTAGCAAAGTCTTATGGTATTTGCATGCTCATAAAAAATAATGAACCTCACATAGAAACTATAGATTTTGGAATCAGAGGCTTATTTTTTGAATAGGTTATAGGAAGTGCATGCATTCAGTTCGCAGCCAACACAATTTGTGAATGTTAATGCATTGCGGGGACTATTATATTTTAAATCATTTTAATTGAAAGCCAATTTATTCAATTGGAAGATAAGGATCCCTCATAAGTGTACAACAGCGCCAAAATAGTTTGAGATTTGGTGACAATATTGCCAATAAGTTCTTTGACCATGTGCTCCCTTGATTGTTGGTAGTAAAAAGACCACATCCCTTAACTTATAATCTTATACAATCTCAAAGAATATTGGATAGTCTTATTAGAATGTTGGTAAATGTAAAATCTTATAGAAATTTGGAAAATTTCTACTTCCCAATGTATGTACATTCGACTGCACACTCCCTCATAGTATAAAGACTTGTATGTATATATATATATATATATATATATATAACATATATATATATATATATATATATATATATATATATATATATATATATATATTTATATATAAATATAAATATATATAACGGGTTGGAGGCGGTTTGCAAACATAAGAGCTAGTTCACGGCACTTGTGAAGCTCATACTTTGTAGGAGATGTCAAGTACTCTCACAACACCGCTCAAAATACTAAGAAATGGTAGTCTCCTTTTATTGCATACGCTCAAAGTACTAGAGCTATGTTTTATCGGAGCTTTTTGCATAGCGTCGGACTTTATTTTAAGGCGGACTTTCCTTGGATATTTATGGTCACCTAGACATTGGCCATTACATGCACATCTTGGCTAGGGTCAACAAAATTGATGATAGTAATTGATTGGACTTGTCGAGGGCGGACAATGCTCCCTTGCCTTGCATACTGCAATGAGTATGGCAAGAAAAATAATTTGGAGACTTGGCTATATGCTTAGGCTTTGTTAAACAAAATTGACAAAAACATGAAAAAATGGTTAATGCCATACAAAATTAATAAGTATAATTTTGACCTTTTAAATTTTCATGTCAATCATGTAAATTGGTTTAGGGCATGGGCGCAACGACCAGCCTGGTTGCTACCAACCCAATTTGGTTGCTACCAACCCAGAATATTGATATGGCAAACAAAGCTCGGATCTGGATTTATGCTCATTGCTCATCTTTGATGAAGCTGGAAGATTCTATCATTGGCCGATACAAAGCCACACAAAGAACACATATCGGGTGTGTCTTACATTCTATTCTACTTCAGAAAATCCTCTAGTTATGGGTAGGGAAATCCCAGAAAGAAACTTTTTGAAGAATAAAGCTTCATAAGAAAGGCTGCCGAGATCACATTTAGGTCGGATTTCAGAAATCGTTTTCTGACATAGCTAATCTCGTCAAAACTTGACTGTTTTTTCATGAAAAGATAGAGCGTATTGTGCCGTTTAAAACATATAATTAATAAAAAAATGAGGCTGCGTGCTAAGAGCTATGCCTCAATTTTGTAGGCTGTCATTTTATGGCAACAAGTATTTATCTTCCATTTTTTTACAAGCTTAGACTTTAAAATTTGATGGAGATACACCTAAGATGAAATATAGACTTAAGAAAGGGGGCTTTTGCTTCTATTCTCAAGAAGTTTGGTTGCTTATATCTCTTACTATCGTCCGGTTAACTAACAAATCATATAGCTTTACATATGATTTTCAATGCAAACGGGTGCTAAGCTATGGGCTTGGAGCAAAAGCCAGCCTTTGGCACTCTTTATCAAGATTGAAACTATCTTACAGATCTGATTTTAAGATCAATGGTAGTTCTTAAAATAATGATCTAATTTGAGAACTTTGAAACTACCCAAATAAGACGTAATGTAAATACATGCTTTCGAAATAATGTTTCTAGAATGCAAAATGCATAACTGAGATAATTCATTGATAGGCTAAATTATTCTTGAACTAGTTATGTTCTACTTTGTATATCTCCAGGGTTATGGAGTAGAAAATCCTAGAAAGAAACTTTGAAGCAAAAGTTTCATAATAAAGCTGCAGATTTTATTAGGTCGGATTTCAGAAATCGTTTTCTGACATAGCAAATCTCTTCAAAACTTGACTGTTTTTTTTCTTTGAGAGGATAGAGCATATCATGCCGTTTCTCAAACATATAATTAATAAAAAAACAGAGTCTTGTGCTAAGAGTTATGGCAGTTTCTGTGCGGGCTGTTATTTCATGGCAAACAAATACTTATTCTTCATTTTGACATGCTTAGACTTAAAATTTCAGAGAGATGCACCTAAGTCAAAATGTAGACTCAAAAGGAGCTTTTTTGCTTCTATTCTTGAGAAGTTTGTTTGCTTATATCTCTTTGCTATTGTCATTTAGATAACAAACTATGTAGCTCTCCGTCTACTTTTTTTTTGGAGGCTATCAGTAATTTTGATTATACTATTATATTTTGAACCTGCAATTTTGGGATTTAAGAAAAATCTCAAGTTTTAATTCCATTTCTCTTTCTTGTTAACGTTTACTTTTCGAGGGGCAAAAAGGATACAATTAGTGATCGGTGATAAACCGAGACCCAATGTACCTTTTGGCCCTTGCATCGCTAAGGGATTACCGCGCTAACGTTTGCATGATTGGCCGCAGTGCACGGGCTCTCTCCTCCAATTGTCTCTATTTTGCAAAACCGGTTGGGTGTTAACGCGGAAGGTTATGGAATGACGCAAAAAATGTAATCAGATATACTATGCACTTTGTATGTTATTGTCTAAACTATTCAATTTCAATTCAATAATAGTGCATTTTTGCAATTTACTCGATATTACTTTATGTTTTTGCTTAAAATTTTGCTACAACAACTTTGCATTAAGGTTACATGGTTTTGGGGCTTGAGAAATCAGCCTTCTACCGGGTTGCCTTGAATGTTAAGTGTTGAATTATGTTTATGAATATTTTGCAACTACTTTTCATTGAGAATACATGGTTTTGGGGCTTGAGAAATCAGTCCTCTACCGTAGCCTTAATGGAAAGATATACTTTTCAATAATGTCGACGCTGAAAGGGAAAAAACTTGTTTATGTGAAAATAATGAAGCCGACTGGACAAGTATTGAGCTTATTTAGTATTCTTGTTGGACTCATTTTGGTTTAGGGCCCGGGTAGTGCCTGTGAGGGGTATTTCCTCTAGCTTCGGTTAAGTGACCAAGTTAGGAGTATGGATTTGGCTAGATTAGACCCTAGGCAAAGGAAAGTATATATATATATATATATATATATATATATATATATATATATATATATATATATATATATATATATATATATATATATATATATATATATATATATATATATATATATATATATATATATATATATATATATATATATATATATATATATATACAAGTATTATTACTATGAGGAAGGGAAAATAATTTTATTACATAGGTTTCCCAGGGAATCTCTTAAGATTGGCCTAGGGATAATGCGAGTATTCTTTAAGATTACACAAAGATTCACTTGAAAGCACACCTAGTGTGAAGGATATATTTTGATTCCTTTAAGATCCCCCTAGAAAACAATGATAAAATATATCCTCCACGTGTGAAGTTGAATATATGTACATGGGGAAGTATAGACTTTCCAAGTTTCTATAAGGTTTCTAAGTTTACCATGTGGTCAATTTTTTTTGTATAGAGATTTTATTGTGAATATTTTAGCAAGAAAGTTGGAAGCTAAAGTCACTCTATTGATCACGGTCAAAATAAAACGTCAAGCTAAATTTGAATCAAAGTCAAACTATAGTCAAAGAACTCAAAGTCAAAAGTATTAATCAATCATGTGTGTGTGTTGATATGGAAAGCAAATATTATATATCTTTAGGCTAAGTCATATGGTTCAGCCCAGCAGTAGGAGTCAAGTACAATGTCGAAGCTCAATAACCCCATCAAAATCAACTCCAAGGCGTGAAAGTCAACGCCAAACCGCATCCCGATATTGCTCTCTTGCATTCTAGCCCTTATTGTTGGGCCACCTCATAATGTTAAGATACGTCAATGGTAATGATCACAACAAGGAAGCAACATATTTATATACTGTAAACTAGAACGTGTGCCCGGCAATGCTTTGGGCACGCGGTTTGTAGTTCACAAAGTGTAAATAGTTTGGGGCATTAGTTTAGGAGTTGTCATGGTTTAAGCTTTTGTGCATGCTTGTCCCGTATTCTTTTTGCATTAAATTTCTAGCATTTCATACACATAGGGCCTTTTGGGTGATATCGAAACTTATAAACTGAAGATCTCGAGCCAATAATAACAAGACATGGCTTCAAATATTATGTACCAACATGTAAGGCATTTAAGACACAAAAAAAATACCATAGCACTATCTAAAATTTTAGGGTGGTAGCTTGCAATCAAAATATTTGTACAAAGACTTTGGCATAAAGATCTTAAAGTTAAAGTCGACATATTAAGCAAGGTCAAATTGAAAAGGCAAGCTAAATTTGAATTAAACTAAATAAGTCAACCTATGAAAATCAAAGTCAAAAGTAGGTCCTATGAAGTATTTCTTGAGACAATGCTTAGAGGCAATGAGTTTGGGACAATGCTTAGACACAAAGAGGTTGGCACACAAAGGGGAGCTTCTAACAAAAATCCGTTAGTCTTTTCTTAACATGGGCATTTTGAGGATAGACTTTCATGTTTCGACAAAATTCGAACATGACACTGGACAATATTTTACTACATTCGAATTTTACAAACCTATAACAGCCTTTTAGATGATACATTATTTTGATTCCACCATTAGAATAAAGGTTGCATTAGCCCAAAAATAATTGCATGCCCCACATAACGATTAGGAGATTCTGCTTTCTTGTCCACATAACCATAAGGAGATTCTATGATGCTCTATGGACTAAAGCATAGATAAAATATTCCATTTCTGTTTTCCTTCTGCTCACAATACAACCATGGGTGCTGACTTTGCTACATCATGAATTGCCTAATGTTCACAAATCTTGGAAATGCTGGATTGTATGCCTCATTGGCCAGAAAATAGAAAATCAAATTCAAACTCATGTTTACCCCAACTAAATTTTGTTCACTGTTAAGCAGCCCGATGTCAAAGGACTAACAAATCATGCATTTACGCAATATACTGCAGCCCAGCAAAATGCATATCCACATCTGCATGCCCTGAACCAGATTAGAAGAGAAATTCGTTCCATATCCTGAGCCATGTTACCGGAGCTTAAATTGGTAAGGAGAGGGTTGACAATGCAATTCTTGGCATCTTACTTCTAAAGAACAATACACTTATCAGAGTTGTAACTGGGATGCTTATCAACCAAAGATGGCAAAATGAAAATCATACATGCATGGATCACTGTGGCATGCAAATAAAGTCTACATTTGTAATGGATGTCAATGGATGATAAAAAAAAGAGCCATCCTGGAGATACAACATTAAAAGCCTAATTAGCTCGTTTAGTGGCTTGCCTTCCAACATAAGTGATCTCACATGAAGGTTATTCAATTTTCGAGCGAAGAAACAAGATTGGTGCCATATTTTGCGAAACAACCGCTATAAGGTATCATACAATCACCCTCTATATCCTATCCTTCCACAAAATTTGGCTTAAAATTATGAAAGCCTTGCTTTAAACATGGATCTGCAATGAAAGTTGTACAATTAGTTCAAATCAAAATGCAAGAATCAAACATGCAAATTTAGACTTTTACATAATTATTCATGGGCAATAAAATGCATTCGTATTTTTTGCAAAAGATAATACTATCACGAACCCCCTCACCTCAAAAGACATGTCACGATCTGCACTTTGAGATCTACATCATTTACAAAGCTAAACACCTGGCTGTATTTCATGCTCTGGCAAGCACGCATTGTAGCTATAGCAAATGCAGTTGAGCCTACACTAAATGAATCACCTTGGGTAAATATCCACTCATGTTGTTCACCGAAGAGCATATCATAGCAAGCATAAATACCATGGCATGACTCTCATCTTAGATCAAATTCAATAACATCCTCATACTTGGATTTGCCCTCCACGCTCATTAACCATGTCAATCATCATGATAGATGAACCCTCATCGGCGGGTTCATAGACATAAACATTAGTTAAGCTACTTGTCTAAAAATTCAAGAGCTATCTAGAATTTATCACTCATCTTCTACACATATAATAGCTAGATTACCAAGTTACAGAGAGTACACTCCTTAGTAAATATACTTGAAATTACATAAAACGAAAAATCCGTGTCGTCTATCTTATACCATCATCAATATTTTGAGTAGTTATGATATGGTTTTGGCAAGCCTACCCTTGGGACATCTGCAAATGATTTGCATGCTCAAACTTGACGAGATTGACGAGCTTCGAGCACCTCATGGCCGCCAAGCTCATGCCAAGTCTTGCATTGGAGCAAATCCGAATGGATCAATTTATGGTCATGCAAATCAAAATTTTTGTCTTTGCGGCCGGTTTTTTGATTCATGACTCGGTTTAATACTTATTTTGTTTTGTTATGCAAACGGAGGGCTACCGTGATATGCTTGGATCATCGGAAATCAAATACAAAGGACTTTAGATGAAACACTTTCCTCGCGACTGCTTGTTGGAAATGAGCTCGATAGAATATTTACTCAAAAATCGACATTTCTACGAATCCGAGGGTTCTTCGAGGGACTTCGCAATCGCAATGAAAATAATGGAAATTGCCTTTACTGCCGCATTGCTTAGCCCGCCATGCTTTAAAGTCCATGCATTTCTCTTGAATCCATGCATTTCTTGCCACGATCCGCTATACCTTAAAACAAACCATGAATCTTTCCGTTTTTGCCGCTCAAGGCATCGTTTCTCCATTCCCAATCCTCTCTGCGACAATTTTTCTCATATTTTTTTATATAATCAGGGCTAGCAATCACAAAATTTTGCAATAGGATAAAATTGAGAACCCATTTGCATAATTCAATACCCCCTTTGCTAGAAATTGGGCTCGGGGAACAAAACCCCAAAGTGGGAAAAAACACAAGAAAAGCTAGGCCATATCCGAAACGAAGGAGAGCTTGAGTCGCCAAGTGCCGAATCGTTTAGCGTGCACGGTCTTAAACCGGCGAGAAAATTGCCCTCTCCTATGGGCATCCGAATACATCCCGCTACATCAAGACATCCCGATACGTAAAACGACCAAAGTTAGATGCTCAACCCGGGAATTTTGTTACCAAGTTTAAACCGCTTTTGGAAAAGGATAGGCTTTATCATGATTCGGTCGTTGAAGATTTGCCCCAAAGTGTCGACTTTGAAAGGGCCGTGGTTAGATTATTTGTCAAAAATGTCGAGCTTGTGATGAAAGTTTTGAGAACAAATTATGGAACTGGTGTTAGCATTGCTAATGTGCAATGGTGTGTTACTTACCGCATGTTGGGAAGATATGACAAAGAAAAAGATGCGGATCTTTGCGAGATGGCGTATTTTGCAAAAGGAAAGTTTTGCGTGCCATCCGTGAAGCAAGCCCTTATCCCGGTGGGGATTGTTCTAGAACCCGAGGTCGCTTCTATATGTTGTCAAAATCAGATCAAGGCAATAGGGTTGAAAACGGAGATACATATATGGTTATAGATATTGGTGGAGGTACTATCGACATTGTCCCGCGCACGGCGAAATAGTTGGGTCGGATGATGGAAAAGTCTTAAAGGTAAAGGAAGCAGTTATGAGCCGTAGATGCCTTAGGAGGGGGTGCCTTTATAGACTCCAGTTTTTTTCAAGCTTTGTGGCCATAAAGATTGGATGCTTCGCTAAATTTGTTAAGGAGGACCCAGATTTTGCACTTGGAAGTACTCAACCGGTGGCTTACCACAAAGTGTTCGTTCGATGGAACTTATGATTTCTATGCTAAACTTAGACCGCTAAGAGAATTGACTCGTGCACGGTTGAAGCACTTGAAACTAGATAATCAGTCCATCGGCAAAGAACTATGATCAACCGGAATTGACTTTGCTAAGATATGAAGCATATATTTGAAACCGGAAGTGGATAGAATATGCGACTTTAATATATCAAACCTTTGTTTTGGCAGATCTTTGCAAAGGCTTAATATTGGTTGCATGATTCGGTTGGTGGTTTTGCACAAAACTAATACCGATGAAGCATATTAAGAGGGAATTTGGAGCAAAGGTTAAAAGCATTATGGTTCCTCCAAATCCAGGAAGTGCAATTTCTGAGAGGAAATTTGGGTATTTGGGTTCAACCCGAGGTTGTGCTAAGAAGGCCTATGGGATAGGGTGTGGCGTGATTTCAAAACAGGTGATCCACATTCTATCATAGATAGAGATGGAAGACTAAAGTGTGATAAAGTATTCCAGTGTGTTTGTGGCCAAGAATGATGAGATTCCAGGTAGACAAAATTATTACTAAAGTATTCTTCCCATCGGTGCATAATCGGACAGTAGTAGCACTTGATCTCAGATAGCTGCAGCTCGGACATAGCTCCCAAATACACCAATCGATCCTTGAGGCACCCATGAAAGAAGTTAAGAAAAACACAAAGTGGTCCGTGATTGTTGCGCCGGGGTAAACATACTTTTCAAATACATACGGTACACTTCCCCTATCTATGATACTAGAGGGTAGACATTGATAAAAAAGAATAAACCTTTTGGAAAGAAAGAAGCGGGGAGGACAAAGAAGTTACTTACCTTGCATGGACAATAAACAAAGACCACGACAAGAAAATGTTGTTCTAGCCCGTAATTGTGAAACAAGCGGCAAAAGGTGAAGATGATGGCACCATCATCAAGCAAGCACATGAAGATTAACCAAAACGAAAATAAAAATGCCGCGATTTATCTGGTGAGAAAACTTCCATTGCATCCAAAGCCGCCTAAAAAAAAGCTATCAAATAGGGCCTTCTAATGCAAAACGGCTTCATCATCGATTAGGTTGCGAAAAGAATGAAGGAGGATCTTACGATAAAAACTTTGCACATCTCCAAAACCGAACTTGGTGCTCATCTACCGAAGGCATATATTAGCTCCTCATTATTAATCGAATAATGTGCAATGCCCTTGATGTTGGAGAGCGATGGGGTAGTGATATTTATTTAAAAGTAGCAGTGAATCATGGCAATACTAGATAAGGTGCAATTGGCAGCTAACTGACTGGAGCAAACATGAAGCCTTAAGCATGCCGTAGGACAAACACTAAGGTTGTGGCTCCAACTTCCTCTCTAGTGATGATTTCAAGCCTGCAAAACAACGCTCAAATTAGTCATTGCTAAAATCTGCCTCACCTCTAGAAAACCTTTAAAGTCAACTATGTGAAGGGTCAAGAAAGAACAAAGAACAATCATATAGAATCACCTCATATTTTTCGTACCTAGCATGACATAAAGAGTTACGATGAACGAAGTAGCAAAGCGAGCCCCTTGATGGAAACACTAATTCATTCTTTAGGTTTCTCCCCTATCAACTCGCTGGGTAATTAGGCCTCTTCAGAGTCTTTGGGCACCCTCATCACCAACCGCTTCACAGAAAATTTCAGCCATAATGTCGGGGAGACTTGCAAAAGCTTAGAAGCCCTATTTGTACCTAGCATGACATAAACAATTACAAGTAGCAAAATATGACAAGTCCCTTTGACAAAGATAAGATACCTTCTGATTCGTCCCTTGTAGTTTCTCAAGCTCCTTCCAACTTGCGAAAATTGCACTAATGCATTTCGCAATAGGCTATTTCAATCAGGTTTCTTCAAAGCTATGGACATCTCATCTCTACACTTGCTTCTCAAGGCTTCCATGCGATTCGAGAGACTAGGGTACAAAGAGCTTTGGCAGATGCGGAAGCCCTATCTACCTCCATTTTAACTTGATTAACCGCAGTAACATGCTTAATACTAGGAAGGCGTTGTTAGCAAATAATATTCAAGGAATTGCAAAGCAAAGTTGGTATAAAACAAGGTGCAATTTGCGTGTTTATGACTGAGCAAACATGAATACTTAAAATCTTTCATGGTGCAAGACTACATAAGTAACGTCCTTCTCAATACTATGGTGGGTGCTCACCAATGGTTTTACACCGCAAGCTTATGTACTTTTCTCTCTAGTATCACTTTCAAGCCTTAAGATCAAACAAAATATTATGTGTAATGCATGATTGTGACAAGAAGGTGGATTATGTCTCCAACTATTCGTGATGCAGATTGTAAATGCAAGAGGGATTATCCACCAACAAAAGTTACGGTAAAGTAAAAGATACCTTACACATGAGGGTTCTTCTTGGCTGTATGAAGGCTGCAATGCAAGTAAAAAGGGCATCTAATTTGATCCTAAAAACTTTAAAGGGCAAGCGAGAGAGGATTGATGGTAAAAACATAAGACTTAAAATACAAACGAAATGCTTACTTCAAAATAGCAAATCTCTAATCACCATGCCCATGGTTTTGCAAACTTCGGTGTTAGACATATGTCTTAGGCTTCGTAATCACGCAATGTACCAATCTCCATATATAACAGCTCGGAAATACAATCCACGGCCACTACGGTTAATCCGAAGCTTGCTAAGCATAAGCAATGAAAAATCACCAAGGAAAAGGTCTCCGGAATAAGTACCTGCAATTTAGCCGGCATCGCCGCGAAAACAAAACAGAATGAAAAAATTTTCCTTCATTACGCCCTATGACACCGCCAAATCTCTAAGTCAGAATCCGGAGAGGATTGCCAAATATCCATAAGTCAGAATCTCCATAAGCCAAACCATGGCGTGTATACAAGGTCGCATAAAAGTACGTGAAGCACCCCCGCATATGGAATAAAAACCTTGAAAATACAAAATAGAAGGCGTGATGGATCGACCATGGCATAGCCGAGCATACCTCGGCCGCTTCTCCAAGCTACTAATGCACTCCCGGTGATGCCCGAGGCTTCACATTCCACATATTTTGATAACGAGTGCACAAAGGCCCTGCTTTTGGGATGTGCGAAAAATGAGTTCGCCTGTGTTATTCACAAAGCAGGGGAATTGTATCTTGGATTGCAATATTCACTTTCGGATTCCTCGGCTGTGTGGAGCGGCTTCTTTTAGCCATAGCTAGTTTTGCCGAATTTTACTATACGGGTCTTGAACTTCCTAGAATTTTTCAAAGAATCATAATCGACCAAATGGAAGATTATGACCCACGAGATTGCATCTTACATGAGCCCAACTCAAAAATCTTACAAAGTCTTCAATCCGCCCTGGACCTTTAAAACCAGGAAGAAGAATCCAAAATACAAACCTTAAGCCTAAAAAATGGGTCAAATTTATGCCCGGAGTCTAAAAAATGATGTAAAAGCGGGGACCATTAGGCATGTGTTAAGCAAAATCCCATTTTGAAAGGCGACCTTATTTCACTTCCGGTTATTGCACGGAAACAATAGAAGCTCGGTCGTGCAATGATTTTTACGGTGAAGCGAGCCAAAGGCACATCCTTGTGATGTCGGAAAACTCTTGGCACTTAGAAGGTATTTGCGTTAATTAGATTCTAATGGAGCGAAATGTTGAAACTAAACTCTAAAGTCGAGCTTCAAATCAATTACGGGTTATACAAAGTGATTCACAAAGCGTCGGCGTCATATCTCCTCTCGCCATAGCCCGACCACAAGTCAGATCTTGCTCAAGCTCCAACGAGATACAAAAACCTAGTAACGGTGATCAAGCAGATCAGGGGTGGATCATATCGAGCACCACATCAAAAAAAAATACAAAGCAAGGGTCTAAAAAATGCTTTAACCCGCCTTGCAAGAACAGGATGGTCGAGAGGAGCTCACATGAAGAAGAGATGGCACAAATTAGAGATACCCAACTCAAATCCGGCAAGCTTAAACACAATTGAATCAAAGAGAAACGAGATGGCAAAAAATGAGAATCACACGAGAAGAATTAAAAGTAGGAAAGCTAAGTCACATGTACTATAGAAAAATTCGAGCTAGAGATCTACAAGACTCAGGGAGGTCGATTCAACATCCCAACTTCGGATATTTAAAACCGTAATATAGAGCGGTAGTCTCAAATCGTGCTAAAATGAGATGAGATGCCAAAGGCCACCCAACACTGAGCATGAGTTCGTGGGAGAATTCTTGTTGATTAGGGGCAAGTCCAGAATCGAATTGGGGGGCTTTTGTTGTGGGAAGATCAGTCGGGAGATGGGCCGGTCGGAAGAGCCACAAAGAAAATCTTTATACCCAAGGGGGTGCTTGGGGTGGTTTGGCATGTTTTCATCTCAACCGTTGATCTCAAAAAATGGACGGCTGCGGCGGCGACACCAAAATCTCTAGAAATAAGGGGGGTGCTTATATAATTGTATATATATAAGGGATATATATATATATATATACAAGTGGTTTTACTATGAGGGACTACACAAATTCGACGGGAAGCCAATGCAGAGTCATTCAATAAAGATTTTATAAAGATTTCCCTAGGTTGTTTATGACTCCATCAAGATTCTATGTAGATTCTCCTAGATTCTTCAAGATTGTATGAAGATTCCTCCAAATTTCCTTATATTTCCCTAGATTCTGAGAAATTCTCTTGATATTCTCATAGATTCTCTAAGATTCTCTTGAGATTTATTAAGATTCTACAAAGATTCCCCTAGATTCTTCAAGATTCTATAGAGATTTCCCTAGATTCTATAAAGATTTCCCTAGATTCTATGAAGATTTCCCTAGATTCCCCAAGATTCTATCAAGATTCTTGAACATTTTATGAACATTCCCTTAAATCACTTAGATTCCCAAAGATTCTCTTGATATTCACCTAGATTCCGAAAGATTATCCTAAGACTCCTCTAGATCCCCCAAGATTCTATGTAGTCCTACTGAATTTTCCAAGATTTGGTGAAGATTCTCCTAGATTGCTTTAGATTATATGAAGATTCTCCTAGATTCCACATATTTCACTTGATTCTCAAAGCTTTTTAGAAAGATTCCATTAGATTCTCAAAGATTCTCTTAAGATTCCTCGAGATTCTCTAAGATTATTATGAAGATTCCCTTAGACTTTACATGATTTCATCAAGATTCCTCTAGGTTCATAAAGATTCCATGGAGATTCCTTTGGATTCCCTTAAATTCTCAAAGATTCTTTAAATTGATTGCTATAGATTCCTAGATTCTATGAAGATTTCCCTAGATTCCCCAAGATTCTATCAAGATTCTTCAAGATTCTTAAAAGACTTTATGAACATTCTCTTACTTCCTCAAGATTCTCTAGATTCTCTAAGATTCTATGTAGATCTCCTAGATTCCTATCGATTTTATAAAGATTCTTCTAGATCCCCTTGGCCTTCCCTTAGATTCCTTAAGATTCTATAAAGATTCCCCTACATTCTTATGATTTTACAAGATTCTTGAGGAATTCCATCGAGATTACCCTAGATACTCAAGGTTTTGGGAAGATTCCCATTGATGCCCAAATATTCTCTTGAGATTCCCATAGATTCCCAAAGATTCTCTTGAGATTCCATAGATTCCCAAAGATTCTCTTGAGATTCCCATAGATTCCCAAAGATTCTCTTGAGATTCCTTTAGATTCTCTAAGATTCTATGAAGATTCCCCTAGATTCTCCAAGATTGCATCAGGATTCCTCTAGATTCTCCAAGTATTTATGAAGATTCCTTTAGATTCTATAGATTCCTATGGATTCCCTTAGAGTTCGATCACATTGGCTCCAACTACAACGGGATTTGTGCCAAACCACCACTCATTGGAAGCTCTCGATGAGAGGAGTCCAATGGCGTGGGTCCCACCTTCATCAGAGCCCCCTCGCAAGCTACATTACCTTTGCAGCTGGGTGATTAAGCAGAGAAGGAAGCTTCATAGAAAGTCCGCTCATAAATGCTTTGCCACCTCATTACCTTTTTTTTTATTAATGGGGTGACACCTCACCTCCTTAAAAAAAAAAAATCAATTTAATATTAAAAAGTCAATGGCTAAGATTTATGCTCACCTTTTGATCTAGCGGTTAAGATCTCGCTACACCAAAGTCACTTTTAAAGGACCTTCCTTGCACCTTCCTCATAAAAACCAAGGGCTAGGATTTATCCTCCCCTTTTGATTCAACGGTGGGGGATGTGGTGCATGCCCCCATGCATGACCCATGCATGCCTCCATGCATGCCCATAAGGAATGGATGGCTCGATCTTCGCCACCTCACCGCACCCACCTTAAACGGACGACATCCAGGGCATGTAAGAATCAAACACATTATATAGAAAAGTTTTATGATATACCTTTATATATATAAGCGATATATAATAATCGATTTTGGAAATTTAATATATCACTGGACTAATTTCGACTACGTAGATTACAATTTGCAATAAAAGAACTAAAAATCATACACGGGCATGGGTATTTGGGATGGCAATGGGCCGAGGTCTTAACTATACAAGATGAGATTAATGAATTGAAAAAACAAGATCCATTTCTGCTAATGCAAGTATGTAAGAATGCAAAATAGTCATCAAGCATCCTTCTTAAAATTGGAAAGCATACCAAGACCAAGCCAAGCCATTAGCTGATTAGAATTAACCTAAGAAGCTGACACAAGATATCATATTCCTTGAATCTGTATTAGTAAATTTAACAAATGGAGCAAAAACAAGCCCATATTTGTTTGCAAAGAAGCCTAAATATGTAGAATGAGGCCACTGAACCGAGTCCTTTAAGCCGATTACCCGAAGCCAAGCCATTAGCTGATTAGAATTAACCTAAGAAGCTGACACAAGATATCATATTCCTTGAGTATATATTAGTAAATTTAAAAAATGGAGCAAGCAAGCCCATATTTGTTTGCAGCAAGCCTAAACATGTAGAAAACCATGCAAATAGATCTATCCATTTTGCGGCATTAACATCCTTCATGGTAATAAATTCAATATTGGGTTAAAATCGTGAGTTGGAATTCGAAAAAAGAGGGCTTTTATATGGTCGATGGAGCCACTAAAGATCGAGGAAATGCGATGCAGATTGCTAAGATTTTTTTCAACAAAGCTTCATGTGTTGAAACAAAGGAGATGGGCGATCATAATAAGATGCCCTATTACGGTTCTCAAATTTTTGAGAGTAGTAAATCGACGAGAAAGAAAGTAATGCCTGGTAACAGGGGTAATTGTTGGCTCAAATGTGTGTTGAAGGCAACTCGTTGGCGTTGAGACCATAATGTTGAACCGCATAATTGTTTTAAGCAATGGTAAGTGATGGTGATAAATGGTCTAAAGATTTTGTGGTGAAAAGTTAGGCTAGTTGCAAGAGGGAACATGGGGAGATTGGACCTCGTGTTGAAGGCTACTTGTCAACGAGCCACCATAATGTTGTGGGACTATATATTTAATTGTTTGGGCAATGATTAAAAATTGTATGGTTGGGATGAAAATTCACATGGTGTAGGATTATATACCATGTGAGTGAGTGGACGATAAGGGGTTTTAACCCAAAAGTGTATGAAACATGGGAAGGGGTTCTTTAGACCTTAAAAAATCCAATCTCTAGTGGCATATTTCATACGGAAAGGGCTTTTTAGACCTTACAAAAAGCATTATCTGAAGGGAATTTTTATGACCCCTTCCTCTTGACATGGGCAATGATTACACTAAGTGGTATGATTGGGATGAAAGGCCAAGATTAAGTGGTGCAAATAAGAGGGTCAAGATTAAGTGGTGCAGTGGAGGGTTGAGATTAAGTGGTGCTAAGATCTTGGATGGTCTGGATTAGATTTTATTTGTATAAATATTTTGGAAAAACAAAAGCTCCTCCTCTCTGGCTCGTGGCAGAAAGTAGCGTATATGGGCTTAGTGGCAAAAGCTCAAGGAGGAGGGTGAGAGCCTCCTCCATATCCAAATCTGCCCGAAGCTTTGTATTCCTCCTTGTTATCGGAAGAGTTAATTTTTGGTGCACCAATTTAAGTTCTTGGTTTTAGATTTTCTTTGGTTATTCTCTGTTTTAGAAGTAAAATTTTGTGTTTGCCACACCCCCCTTATGCTGGGTGGATATGGGGAATTCGCCCAACATAAATGGTTCCGTTCTTAGGGACCCCTTTCGTTTGAGCAGGGTTTTCTTCCCATCGAATCTGGTTCGTGAGTTCTTTGAAGAGCAGATGCAGCAGAGTGATATTCTGGAAGATCCATAGTTTCACGAGTTTTATGAGTAAATGAGCAGGAACTCATGAGTAAATGCACAGGGGTAATTTCTCAAACAATCAATGGTAACTGGAAGAGAAGTAGTTTCTTTACCTGTTTTTGAAGCAAAGGCAAGATGTATTAGGAGGTGAAGAAAATATCATGGTGGTTTCTGCGCAAAACATACTCGGCTGCATCCAATCCATACTCTGCCTCGTATTTGCAGTGCTCTGCTATAGTTTATTTTTGCTCAACGCTTCTGCCATCTGCACAGCCCCTGTATGTCAGGAAACACAGAGTGATTGCTTCTATATATTCTGCAGAAGTCATACCGAAAACCATAGCTCTTGTTTTGCCGGACCTACACCAAATCAGCAAGAGAAGCTCTTCCCTGTCAAATCAAAAGAGGCGCCTTTCTTCTTCCATAAACGATCATGAAACAGATATCAAAATCAATCTACTTGCCATTCACGGGATGCATAAACATGACGCTGAAAGCGGGGAGCCCTGCTGATATCCAGAATAACTCTCGCTGGATTGCCAAGAAACGGAAAGCTCCGGTGCGATCCAAAGCCAGAACTTTGGGTAAAATCAGAGGCTAGAATAAACGCCGGAGAATGTGGGAGGTAAACTTTTTTATTCTTACCCGCATAAAATATTTGTGTTTTGTGTTTGTTCTACCCGTTAACGTTCGTAAAATAAAAGTGCCGTGGCGCGGTTATGGATAAGGCGGATAGGGCTGAATTGCACCTATCTGTTTTTTACGCTTCCAAACATCTCCTCCAGTGCCCGGACCAGAGAAAAAGTCGCCCCATATCCCTTTTCCGTTGCCTTTCTTTAGAAGTCTCATATGGCTGATAACCTCCCCTGTGATCCACCTTTTTAGCCTTTCGATTTCATATTAAGCTTTTGTGTTCATGCCTCAGTTTTTTTCCTTGCTCGTCCTATGCCTAAAATTTATTATGGAGTCGAAGTTTTTGGCCGAGGGACCGCCCGTATTTGTTTGGGCATTCATGTTGGCTCAAATGTTGGCACATTTGGCCAACATTTGGCCAACATTAGGAACCCATTATTTTTTAATGTTTGGGCAATGATGTAATGGTCTAGATTTTGTGGTAGTAAAGTTAGACTAGTTGCAAGAGGGAACATGGGAAGATTAGACCTTGTGTTGAAAGCAACTCGTCAACGTTGAGACCATAATGTTGAAGACCGCATAATTGTCCGAGCAATGGTAAGTGATGGTGATAAATGGTCTAAGGTTTTATGGTGAAAGTTGCCAGTTGCAAGAGGGAACATGGGGAGATCGGACCTCGTGTTGAAGGCAACTTGTCAACAGAGCCACCATAATGTTGTGGGACTATATATTTAATTGTTTGGGCAATGATTAAAATTGTATGATTGAGATGAAAGGCCAAGATTAAGTGGTGCAAATAAGAGGGTCAAGATTAAGTGGTGCAGTGGAGGGTTGAGATTAAGTGGTGCTAAGATCTTAGATGGTCTGGATTAGATTTTATTTGTAAAAATATTGAAAAAACAAAAGCTCCTCCTCTCTGGCTCGTGGCAGAAAGTAGTGTATATGGGCTTAGTCGCAAAAGCTCAAGGAGGAGGGTGAGAGCCTCCTCCATATCCAAATTTGCCCAAAGCTTTGTATTCCTCCTTGTTATCATGCACCAATTTAAGTTCTTGGTTTTAGATTTTCTTTGGTTATTCTCTGTTCCAGAAGTAAAATTTTGTGTTTGCCACACCCCCCCTATATTGGGTGGATATGGAGAATTCGCCCAACAATGATTATGGGCCACAAAAATTACATGGAGGGTCTTCATTCTCTGTTTTGTCTCTCGTCATTCATAAACTACGCCTTTTAGAAAACTTTTTTTACCTCTCGAGATGGTGAGCCGATCGTTAAATGCTTTCGGCCATTTAATCACAAAAAATAGCGTAAGTGGACTTTCCATGAGACTTCAATTGCATTCATCGATTTTATTTGGATTACGCCCCTCCGGCTGCCAAAACAATCGGCAGCTAGTGTCTTCGGGGAGAGAAAACCGAACGAGGGGATTTTTTTTTTCTAAAATGCCCACTGTGTTTTTGGGCGAAACTAACCCCGTTAGTTTCGGGTTAGCAAATAGCAAGCTATTTCGGCGTTAGCCATTTGGGGCTAACGCGTTATGTTCTAACCATGCCCAATACTAGATGGGAATAAACCAACTCACCTCTGTAAGCATTGATTCCGGTGTAAGAAGTGTTCCTTTTTCTTTGCGGCTTGTAGACATCATATAAGCTTTCACAGGGCCGGACCAAGTCTTCATTTGGCGAACTACAAGAAAAAATGGGGGTTGTTTCCTTGATATCTTAAAGAATCTACGGTTAAGAGCATTGTGAAACATAGCCTCGACCAACATTGAGCGGCAATCCTCCACAAGGTTATAATCGCCTTACGTGTACCTTAAAACTTATCATAAGCAGATTGGAAAAAGATGTTCAAGTGATCAACTTAAACAAGAAAAGAACTTTCAAATCTAGTGAATGCGTTATCTGCATATTAATCCAAGATGATACCCAACCCCCCTGCTTCGACTTCAGAGAAACATGAAAAGCGAGGTTCGTCATGTGAACACATGGGAAAAGATGGAATAGGCAAAGGTAGTGACTCGGGTTTTTGCCGAAAACGGAGCTTTATAAGCTCTACAACTGCCTGAAAACCCACAATACATATCAGTTGAGTTGCCCACAATACATATCAGATAAAAAAATTATATGTTCATCCCTAACTTCGATTCCCTCCATCACGCCCTTCACGCCCATGACCTAGACCGCGCCCAAGCCCTTTCGATCCCTCGCCATATCTGCCCGCCGTGTATAGGAAAAGGCATTGCTAATTAACTGGAGTTAAAGTGACCTCGTCGGGGTCACTTTAATTTTTCACATTTGGTAGTATATTTTAATGGCCTAGTTAAATTTGTGTTAACAGCATATTAACTGCGATGTTGGGTGTGAAGGAAGGTTTGGTTAAGGTTTTCCGTTAAAAAAAAGTTAACCACCACTAACTAATATTATGCTAACTTAATTTGTGGTGTGAAGAGTGTTGTGGTTAAAAATACTAACTTAACCTAACTTAACGGCCGGTCTGAATGGACCCTTATACAACCAACTTGCTCATGATGACATGCCAATGGTGAGAAGATTAGCTGCATCAAATTTGGGAAAATTTGCTGCCACTGTGGAACCTCCATATCTAAAGACCGACATTATTTCCTCTTTCAGAGATCTCACTCAAGATGGTATGTATCTTTTGATGGTTTAGCCATGTCATACTGTTGTTTGGAAAGCACAGTCTGTTAGACCACCATGTCTGGAAACGGTAATCAGTCTCTACAATTTTGCATATGGAATGACCATTCTGTGAAGTAGAACAATGTTTGAAGCCGCCTTGCCAGCAATTGAATCGATTCAGGGAGCTCCAAGAGTAAACCGAATTAGCGGAACTACTAGTGATAGAGAAGAAAATCCACTAGATCCTCTGTTAGTTAGAAATGGTTTCTTAAGAAAACATTTAGTCCCTAAGAGATTTTGAAGTTTAGTTATTGTGTATCATCTATGTTTGTCTTTATATAAACTAGACATCTTTGTTTACTAGTTAAAAGCCCAAATGTTTGAATATTTGGTGACTGTAATCGGTGATAGTTGCAGACAGAAAAGGTCTATGGAAGGATGGCATTTACTTATCATCCTATTTCATTTCGGTTCAGCATGGTCTACATGATTTGAATGTGCAGATCTAGGATTTGTTAGAATATGGTTGATTATTAGGTCTGCAAACAGTTTAAGTTCCATAGTTTATTCATCATTTTCCTGATTTTCTAACATAGCAACAAAGTCACGGCAAAAGGTAAAAATATTGTCGGCTTAGTAGAAAGAGTTACACTTTAAGTTGAATACTGCGCGGCATTGCTCATCTAGATACTTTTTTATTGTTAGAATGTGGATCATATCAAGAAGTTTGTCTAAGTTTCTAAATCCTTCTGTTATGTATTCACTTAATATCTTACAAGTATATGGTGCTATGGGCAGTAAGCCAATCTAGACTCGGATTGTTTCTCTTCGTTGTTACATTTACAAATTGATTGCTATATTGTATACCTATGTATTTCACGAACATCTTTTATACCATTCCACAGATATACAAATATCCCCTTTTGCAAGAGTAAGTTGGGGAAGAGAAATGTTCGCGACGGCGCGATAAATATCTTGTCTATCTACACTTAAATAAATCATTCTCACCAGATTCTTCAGATTCGATGCCTTAGATTCCCGGGTGGGGACAAAATTAGGAAGGAAAAATAATTGTGAGAAAATTTGAAGGGACGCCACGTTGTTGATCTTATCGGCTTCGGCTTTCTGCAGAACTGCGCTCTGTCAAATGCTCTTCCTCAGTCTTCACTTTCTTGATTCGTCTGCTCCATTCCGGAGCTATTCTGTCTGTTCTCAGTGCTCATCAATGTTTTTTTTAAGCCGCACGATTTGGGAGCACGGAACTGGTCTGCATTCTTCTGCAGGCTATGGCGTCGTCGCAAGGGCAAATTCGGATCTTGTGATGGGCAAATCCGGAGCTATTCTCTATGTTTCGGTGCTCATGAGCTTTCGATATTTTTTTATTTCTATTTTTCAATCTTCCGTTGGAGGTTATAACTGCAAGCTAGTGCAAGAAGCTTTATCGGAATGCAGCTAAAAGTCTTAGATCGGCCTCCTAATTTGTATTGACAGATGATTTGGAGCTCCTGGTCAGTGAAATATGTCTCGACATTTTTTTCCCCGGAGGGTTTTCAAGGCCACCTTTCGTGATATTAGATATGGCAGCACAGATTCTTCCAAAGGTTAGTTTTTCTTTTCAACTCCAGTTACATGTACAGATTGCAAAGCCCTTATTTTGAAAAAGGCCTTGGCAATTGATTTGCCAAAAAGGGTTCTAGGAATATCTGGAAGCATATAGATGACATTAAAAGAGATGAGCCCGTTAAAGAGGATGAACCCTCACTCAAGTTTCAAATGCCATTGAAGTTAGAAAAGCTGAAGCTAGCAAGCATTACAGTTTTTTTAAAGTTGGCATTCATTTGTTTGACATGTTAGTTCTTAAAAAACCCATATTCATTTGCTTGGAAACATTGCTTACTTCTGACATGCCTGCAAACCTCAGGCAAGTATCATGCCACAAAATTAAAAAAAAAAACTTGCGGCAATTTTAGGGCAAACAAAGGCATCAAAGAAGCCTTTGGTGTTGCTGAAGGAGAAGTTGTGAGTGAAACTTAAACAAGCTGTTGCAATGTCTATTAAATCTGGCAGAGGCTATTGTTGTAGTCAAATAAGATCTCAGAAAGCATAATAATTCATTCCGAGGAATCAAAATCTGTGCATGGCCAACTTGTTGCAGAGCTTGTTAATTTGTTTCAGACTAGATGTGAATTATCCTGGTTTCTCTTCTTTATAATATCTATGGTATCCAGAATTGTCTCACTTGTTGGATCTATAGGTTGATGTGGCAGAGTTGAAATAGAAGTTGCAGTATATGGAAACACTGGAAAAGGAGTTGGACTTGCTTCGTCGTCAAAAACCTGCATCTCAAGCAGTTGAAAACAACATGAGCAATGATCTACAGTAGTGTCATACATCGTTCATATAATTTGATGGGTAATTTGTTGCTGCCATCATTCAACAACAGACCTTTGACGTGTAGCAGTTTATGTTGTAAATAGGTGCAGATGTCGGGCTCTTGTTTTCCTTTTTTGTTTGTGGGTCGTGAGTGCTGAACTTAAAGACGAATTTAGGTGCAGCTATGGTGTCAAGGCCAGACCAGATGTTTTTGCATCTGGTAAAGTGAATTACAAGCGGAATTGAATATTAGTAGCTAATTTATAAGATGTTTTCAACATTGAAATATCAATGTGCATGTGCATTCAACTCCAGCCTGAGCACAGGAATTCACAAACACCAATATAAGAATAGATTTATTCAAGTGCCTCTTAACTCCAAATTGAGTATAAACTTACTCCCACTTCTAACTTACAAATAAGCCAGAGACTACACAGCATTTTAAGCCTTCTACGCCAGCTTAACTTTTGTCCTTGACCATTAATATGAATAATCAGATATAGTGATCCCATGAACAATATTAATGTCGCAATCATAGTCTGGGGTATTAAATTCGAAATTATACAAGTAATCAGCTCCACTTCTTATTTCCATACCAACAATTCGCCTTCTCATCACAACATATTTAATTCAGTTTGTAATTTTCCATTTTTGTTCCCGGCTAATTTTTCTGCTCCGCAATTTAGGCTTTTTTTTTGCTGCCACGTTTCTGACTATGTTTCCTCTGCGCTTTGCCACGCTTTGCTAAGAAAAATTCTAATCCGTCCATTCTACCGCGGTGAACATTCTGGTCTGGATAATTTGTCCATTCTTCACTGCAACATCTGTAGTTTTATGGATTAGAACAAAGCTTGACGTATATCAAAGAGATAGTTACTCTAATTCTGGCATTCTAATTCTGAAATTCTCATCGTATTGGCTCTGTGGCGGTCCAATTTGTAAGTTCACATGTTTATTTTGTTATTATGGAATGTTTCATGTTTGATGGAACATCTTTGTCTCTGCTGGGAAACGGTTTCCAGGTGAAGGCTTATTGCCAGATCGCCATTGCTTTTGGTAGAAGATCTTCTAATCTTCTTGCTCTTGCCATTTTATGCTTTTCTAATCTTAGCTGAAGGACCCAGAGATGCATCTGGGCCTGTTATCTACATTCTGATCTTCTGCATATGCCAATAGAAACCTCTACCATCAATAGAACCAGAGGAGGTAAATAGAAACCTCTGCGCTTGCATGCCGCATCAAAGATGTCTTGAAACGATACCTGATACCTGGAAGAGGGCCTGGATTAAACGACATTGCCGAATCTAATATAAACTGACTGTATTATCTTCTGTGGAATCATATGGCTTCGAATCTACAACTGCGTCAGATAGCCAACGAAGCCATAGCCAGCAAAAAGCTACTTCTTTAACACACTGCCCCTCAAGTTTATAGTGATCCAACGCTCAAATTGGATCAATCTTGATCAGTGTGTTCTTGGAGAGAAAAATTACCATTGCTACTCCATAAAATTTTCAGGATGTTATGAAATGGACGGATCCGCATGATTTTTGATAATGATTCGGATGGCCCAAAATGTTCGTGATGGTTTTAGCTAGGCGATAACCCCCGCATACAGCATAAGGTGTGACTTCAAAAAATTTCGGGCGGAGGATCAAAAAGCAAATAGCTCGGCGATTTGGCCACGCGTAACACCCCGCCATTTTGATGGCCCTCAAATTTTTTCAGTAATACCCATAACCCAGGGCGTTATTTGCTCCATAGCGCCTTAAAACATCAAGCTTGGCATTTTTCCATTAAAAAGGCGGTTATAGACATCAAGAAGGTTTGGCGAAAATGGCCTTTGGGCGGCTATGGCGATCGCGGCAAGAATGGAGCAAAATCTGGGAAAGACCCCGACATCGGTGGATTACGGGCGATTCTAGTGTGCTTTAAAAGTCATTAAATTTTTACCGAGGATATTTTAAAGGGAAAGTTAGCGAATGCCCTAAATTGCGCCATTGCCCAAATCGGATCCAAAATCCCCAAAAATACCCTTCGCGATTCAAGCGGATATTGCCCGATTAAAATAAACGGAGGGAAGCGGAGGAATTTGGCGGTCTTTGTTGGAGGAGACGTCCAACGATTTAGTGAACGGTTGCGACCTCCTATCTGAAGCATGATTTGTAAGGTAAGGAGAAGCAAGGAATCGATCTATTCGGCAATTCATGCATGCATTTTGTGAATTTGAATCACCCGAGTAATCAGAATGTAATGTCATGAAACAATTCTTCAAGGGAATTTACCAAAATCACCGCTCATTTCTTTCCTGTTCAAGTTCTCGCCTTAAGTTCTTCTTGTTCCAAATCTATGGCGGATTAGACAAACGCTTCCCATAACTTCCTTCTTTCAAAGCTAAAAGCTCAACTTTCATGAATTTCTTTGTATCTTTAATGCGGCTATGAGAATGAAAATAACGTGTCCGAAATGAAGGTTCTATGTCCACTATGGAACCGTGTAAGGGTGCTAAATTTGATTCAATTGAAGAATGCAAGTGGCAGCGATGCGAGATCAAGCGGTCAAAAGATCATGTAGAATTATCAGTGATTAAGTCTGATCGTTCTAGATACAGAGTAAAGTGTCAAACACTTCATGTAAAAGATTTTCTCATTTTCCTTGCTAATGCTATATGGAGATTTCTTTGGCTATCAGGAACTTTAGCTGTGTGTGTTTTTGTTGATCATAACAGAAAATGTTTACCACCAAATTCAATTGCAATCAATCATGCACAGGCCATTTCTCTGATCGTTTCTCTGTCGTTGCCTGCCCGAAGGGCATTTTGGTAATTTCTGGTTTGATAGGGGTACTTTGGTAATTTGCCCATTTCGCAAGGGCATTTGGGTAACTTTCCCTATTTTAAATGATGTCCACCTTCAACTAAATTTCCCTTCGTTAAATTTTTCGCACGTTTGCACAAACACAAGTTGACACTTTGAAGCAATTTTAGAGTGTCCACGTTGACGCCAAGTGGGATTTTTTTGCAAGTGGATGCTATTCCAACCGTTTGATTCCATCTACGGTGAAGAAAATACATGGAAATTCCAGCGTGTAGTGGTGGGAAGTTATCAAACACCGGCATTAGAGAGAACGAATTTGATATTTCGTTCCCATGGGAAACGTTCCCATCTCTATTTTTGCTGCGTTTTTCCCTCTAGGCTGCTTCTACGTTGCCCTCGCGGAATCCACAAAGAGGGTTTTGGAGGTCATTTGAATCTACACAAGAGCTTCGCTTGCACCTCCCTTCTTCTTCCTAGTGTTAGGTCAACCTTCTTTTTCTTGCATGAGTACGGTGCTTTTATTTCCGGTTTTACTGGTATTCTAACCTATAGAGCTACTAATTACACGGTTATGCACAACCCCATATTTGGGCATCGTTTTGTCTCAATTCAAGTTTTAAAAGTTTCCGAGGATATTTTACAATTTGTGAATGATCCATTTTACACGTTGAAGTCCCATTTATTTATGATTTGTTTATGGACACCGAAGGTAACATGCATAATTCGATCTCTTTGCAGAAGAAATTAGCCTTCTTGGGTTTGAAGCATGGGTGATAGATTATTCGGTCGGGCCAGTATCTTTAGCTATTTTTAGCTTCCTGCTTAAATTTTGTCCTTTACCTTACTTGCCTTCTCATTTCTTGCTTTTCTATTTTCCCTTTCATACCCGGTACCCGGTTTGTATTTAATCCGACCCTATTTCACTACCAAAGATTTATTTGATGCAAGGCTCTCTTAAACCAATTTTGGCCATGGCAAAGATAAACCAATTTTGGCCATGGCAAATGTTTGGTGTTCTATGCTGATGGGTTGATGAGTTGGATGAAAAGGCCTCATCGAGAATAAGCCATAATTTATGGCATGTAAAACATAATTTTCTGTCCGAGGTGCTTTATGAGTGGGATGTCATAGATTGATGTTGATTGGCTTCTTCAAATTGGGGCTTCCAATGCTAATAAGTGCTCTCGTGGGCAAAAGTCGGCCAGTTCTTTTTGATTAGGGCCTATAACCCAGGGTTTTTGAGTTTGTGAATCTAGTTAAGCAAAGCTGCTCTCGATGATCACTTGAATATCCGGCGGCAAAAGACCCTTTAGGCGACAATTGAGGAGGGTTGTTTATTTTCAAAGGGGGCAATTTTTTGGATGGCGGATACTATTCTTTTGCCTCTTTTTTCTTTATGGTTTTGAATTATGGGTCCGGCATAGAAGCTTGTTGGAGTTACCTAGAGAAGGAGCGTGTTGCCATCTATCAATGCGAGGGGATTCAATGAATAGTCTGATCGGACCAGATAAGAATAGGGCTGCAAAATCCGGGTATGTCATGTGGTTTTGCCTTGTTTCATTTGGATTAGTAAGCATCTATTTTTTTTTTAATCTGGAACGTGAATCTTTGTTGGATGTTCGCGGTGTAAATTGGCATCAATGAAGTGTCTTTTCCCTTTAAGTTTGAACCTTTTGATATAATCGATGCGATGATTTGAACTCTATTAGGGCATTAAGAATAAGATCGATAGATCACCTTTCTTCCAACAAATTATTAAGGAATTTTTTAAATGAATAGGAGTAGGAGTTTTGTATATTTTCTATTTGGTTATTGTACTTTAAATGTTTGCTCACCTTGGTTTCGATTATATCGAACCTTTTAATTCTCTCACCAACACATTAGCGGGTTTTAAATCTCGAACCGAATAACGTTGGCTTATGCAAAACTTTTATACCTTTAGCAATTTGCTCTAGTATGTGTCCGCTAAACATGCAAATGCCATAAAGTAACTCCGTTGAAGTTGTTTTTGTGTTCGTTCTTGCTTCTTCTACTCGATATTAGCTCCTTGAGCTCAGATCCTTGAATCTACTGGAGGCAAGCATAAAGACGTGGAAATTTATAAGGTACAATCAATGAGCCAAGTTTGTCTCTTTTTTCGATGATGATAAGCGGCCCTGCTAGTTTTTTGTCTGTTTGCAACCAAGAACATTTGTGACCATGAATCAGAGGTTGGTTTTTAGGATGGATCATGTTTGGAACTAGACTATATGATGCCTTAGAAGCCGCGGGCAAAATTTAAGGCGAAAGGGCTTTTTGGTTTGCTTAATTTTTGACTCTAAGCTTACGCATTTCATTCTACTTTATAGTTGTCTTCAAGAAGAAATGAATTGATTCATTCTAGAATGTTATACGATTTCTTCTCATATAGCATCTTTGGAATTTGTATATACATTTGGAAATTGGACTTCTTTGCCATTATGATGCTTATTGTGACCACGGCTTAGATCCTAGAAGTAGCTCTTCCTCCTTTGATGATCTAGAGCTTGATGGCAAATGCTTACCTACTAACATTGCACCAATGGGTCCATCGAGGGAATGGAACTTGAAATTGAAATAGTGCGAGAAGTACAATTGGCTCCAAATTCATGCATTGTATTTTTGAAATCCTGAAATCGTTTGAATTTAGTTATGGCCTTCCCCGCTAACCTATCTCCGAGCAAGCTTTGTGATTTGGGATCAACTACCAACCAATGTTCGAATTTAAAACGACTATTTCTATACCGGCCTCATGTCTCAAGCACTCTCTTGAGCTAGCTTTGTCATACATACCAATTAAACTCCATCTTTTTGTTTGATCGGCATGTATTTGCCTTCCTCTTTGCATATCTTTGAGCATAATAGAGTACCTTGTGCAAGACCAAACCTGCTTCCATTTACAACATTACGTTCCTGCTAGGTTATATATTGATCTTTCTGATCCTAGAAGGTAGCTCTAAAATCGATAATGTTCATTCTATTCTTGATATGGCGAGGCATTTGTTCTTGAACTTGAGTCGAGGTTTTTGGTTTTTGTGTTCCCAAGGGAATAGCTTTTGATTATATATTTCACCTTAAAATCATGCACAAATTTGGGGCCTTTGCTGTGAATCCCCTGTTCCCAGGATTGCTATGTGATTCTTCCAGGGTGCGCATGCAATCCAGGTGAATATGAAAGTTTTTTGAAGCAGAAGCTTGATCTCACCTATGCTGCAGTCGCCTTTACAAGGTCAGAAAATTAGACAAGTTCATCTTGTTTAGCTATTCCTTTGAAAGTTATGCTGCTTCGCACTATGTTTTCAAGGTTTGTTCAAAACGTAGTGTTTGAAAATTTTCTTCACATGGATTCCAATCAAACTTTTTTATCTACAATTGCGAACATCTGAGCATATTCAACACCTTATTTGATACGACCAGTAGGATTATCAGCAGAATCGTTAGAATTTTCCTTTGTGTGGAGTAGTTTTTCAGAATGCAACTGTATACAATATTAAATGCAACTGGATTTAAAACAGGCTTTGCAACATCTGGATATGTTGAGACAAACTTTTACGTTGTTGTTATGATCCGGACCTTCGGCATGCTAGGACACGAGAGCCCATCTTTTCATCTTTGCCCATTTACTAACTAGCTGATGTCAAATCTCGTTTATGTGTTCTACCTTTTTTATTTTTTGCTTGCTATTTTTGTGTTGCTTGGGGAGCGGATCCCCAAAAAAACGAAAAACTAAGGGACTTGATCGTCTTGTGCATTTCTGGAAGCCTAACAACTTAGCTATCTAAAATTGGAATCCAAAATGGTCTAAAATGAATCAGAATGGTGTGCAAACCCCGAATGGCGGTCGAGTTATAACATTGTGGGCGGAGTGATTGTGGAAGTCCCTGAAGAGGCGAAGATGTTCCATAGAGAGTTGCAGCATATCGTAAAATGTAAAAAGAATGCATTTCCTGCGCCCGGTTGGATTCTCTATGCCAATTTTAACGAGTGAGGTATCATGGCCGAACTTCTTTGACCCGGGGCTTTTGTAATCTATAGGATGCAATCTCTTATAAAACCAATCTGTTTGGCTTTATTGTGACTTTGCCAATGAGCGGGCATGCATCCATAGAGATCCATCGAACATTTTCGCATTTAGCATTGATGCAATAGCATGTCTTGAAAAGAGATATTTAGGCATTTGTCACGAATTCATCTCTTAGTGTCCCACAACGACCAGGCATTCCTAGGTTACTAACAAACATGTGTTAAGTGCTAGAAACAGGTAATTGCTCGTTTTCTACATGTGCTTGCATTGGGTGGTGGGCTAGGGCTTGCAGCGATATTGCATATCTTTTCTCGAGAACAACACAAATACAATGGACGTCATAATAAAGAAATTCAATGAAACATTATGTTCTCGCGATTTCTTGTGACGAAAAATATTATGAACTCTTTGCGGTGTTGCCATGTTCAGATTAAGCGATTTCAAATGCTCAAGTTTGTCCGAGGCGTCAATTGGGAATATTTATTTTTGAATGGATTTGGAGCATTGTCTTCTTTGTTTGTGGGATCGCAGGACTTTTTAAAATTGCGGATAAATGCATCATTATTGCAGCTTGCAATTGCTCTTGATAACCTTATGTAAAATTGTACTTTCATGTTTGCAAAGGAAGGTGAACAAGGGACTTTAACCTACATCTCGTTATCTAAGAGATATTTGGGTTGCATTGACACATATAGGCATTTAAATTTGCATTGCACATGCTATTAATTTTGGAACCTTGTGATGTTTTGCGGGCTTTGTCCGGATATCAAGATGAGAAAAGGAAAGAAATGCTTGCATTTGGGGATACCTTTTAAAGCGTTGGATCCAATGATGATGAGTCATTATCACGGACGTCATGTCTACACCCGTAATTTTCATGCTAGGTTTTGCATAGTAGCAAAGTTTATAGGATCATAGATAGAAATCTAAGGCTCGAAAAAGTCGGCCGCCGCGGAGCTCTTTTTCATGAATAATGGATTTCGAGCAAAGCGGACTTGTTATTTTTGAGTTTTTCAGGTGTTGGAGAAAGGCCGAGTATTACATTTTAAGCGGAGACATTCTATTTTTGAGCTTTTACCATGTTGGAGAATCACCAAAAGTCATGGATGCTTCTATTCTTGGCCCAATTGTGCATGAGATTTAGGTGGGAGAAGGAATTGTATGATCAGCAGCTTCTTCATTCAGGAGAGCCATTTTGCTTTATTATGCATACTTGCTTCATCATGGACACATATGGTAACATCTTAGGTCTCTTTGTTCTTTTTTTTTTTTAGCTCTCAACAAAGCGGACTTCAAAAAGTTGGATTAAAGTAAGTAATCCTTCTATTTCTAGATGTCTATTGTCAAGTGTTTGGCTGGCAAAATTCTCGTCTCTATTGCTGCGTTTCCTCTATTTTGTCTTCATTTCTTTGCCACCACTGATATACAACAAAAGCAAACATTGTTTCTCAGTTTCCATTGCCGTCAATATGAGGAGTAGATGCAGGTAATGTGAATTCAACAACTCAGAAAATGGTAGCACATAGGACATGTAATTGACGCCTTCCATATGTAATCTCGACCTATCATAGTTACAACTTAATATGAATTCAACAACTCGAGAAAATGGCAAAGACATAGGACATGTAATTTCGCCGACATCTAATCTCGATCATATGCGGTTTTGTACTTAATATGATGCTTTCTTTTTGTTATTTTCTGCTCAAGACTCGTGGAACTGGCATCAGATTAACATGTTGGCTTATTTTTGTTATTTTCTGCTTAGAAGTTGTGCACCCTGCACTAGGGATTGTCTCTGATTTTAATTTAAAGTTCAGCATCTATTTCTCACTTTCCATTGGCAGCTACTAAGGTAATTCAAATTGGTGGAGGTTTTAGCCCTGCACCATTTGTCCTGGACTTCTCTTGCTAGTGGCTTTTGGTTTACCAAGGAAAATTTTACTAGCAAATGGCTACTTGGTTGCATGCATTTCAAAGGTTTTGAAAACCATTGACTTATTTTGATGACAAGAAAGGAATGATCCAAGCATAGAGACTTATATAGTATAGAGACTCATCTCGCTTGGTTCACGTATAATAGGTTCTACACCAATCGATGCCATTGAATTGATTGAAAATCTAATTGTGTCATGGCTACTTTATGAGGCTGAATTATATCTATATAATGAACCCCCTCGCTATTTTGCTAAGAAAGCATAATCTTTTATTTCGTTTCTTTATCTCATAGTGATAAACGCCAATTCATCAGGAAATGCCCGCCAGGTAGTGCCACTTTTCCATTGTTTATATTGATTGTCATACAACGGATACATCATGCTGGTGGCCTTTATTATATTATAGTATGTAGCTTTGCTTTGTAGAAATATATCTAAATACTTTTTTTTTTTGGAAGTGAAGACAAGCATGCATAGAAAGGGAATAAAACCAGATGCTATTACTTTCATGTGCGTTTTTACAGCATGTGGACATTCCACCCTAGTGTTTAAGGGCAGATACTTTTTTGAGGCAATTGTTGCAAATGCACACCATTATAGTTGCATGGCCGTGTTTCTAGTATGGGGATAACATGGGGACTTGTGCGAACTTGAATGTAACTATTTTGGGGCGTGTAAATAGTCTAGTAAGGTTTTGTGTAAATAGTCTAGTAAGGTTTTGTGAAATAACATGTAAACATTGTGAAAGGTTTTGGACCTAATGTTCCCTAATGTTGTTTCAATGGGATTTTGTAAAGAATCTTAGATTGTTGACATTCTGTCTAAATTTCCATATTCTTGTTATGAGATATTACATTTGCACCCCTCATATAATCTGTAAAGACAAAGATTGTTGCCACGTATAGAATTAGACCATTGTAAAGCGTAAGACCATTAGCAACAACCCCATTGCAAACAAAAAAAAAACAAAAAAACAAACGCAACTGCCTAGACTCTCTATAATGGTACCCTGTTAATCAAAAGACCATACTACCTAGACTCTCTATAATAGACTCTCTAAACAGGATGATTTAGGTATTACATGAATGTAGGGGACCTACAAACTAATAATAAGAACATAATAATAGGGGTCTACTTTAATTTAAATATAGATTGTGAAAAAATGACTTTAATTTAAATATAGATTGCAAGATCTCGGGCACTAGATCTCTTAGACAATTGCAGGAAAGGAATATTATATCATGTTCAACCATGATTGCAGCACACATAGAGCATGGTTATGGAAAAGAGGCATTTGGCATTTACCAACAAATGCAGTTAGCAAAGGAGAGTCCAAACACCATTATCTACATAGTTCTTCTCAACGGTTGTGCCAGCTTTAGTTGTTTTAACAGAAGGCAAATCAATTCATGCACATGCTATATAGTATGGGTTTGAATCAGCAACTATCGTTGGGAATGCCCTCATCAATATGCATGGGAAGACTGATAATCTGAATGATGCATCTGAGATTTTCAACCGGATGGATGAGAAATATGTCATATCTTGGAATACAATTGTTGCAACGTATTCCCATTATGGTTTTTTCAATAGACGCAGTTGCATGGCTTCAAACCAGATGAGGCCATGTTCATCAGCATTCTAAATGCATGCACTACCAGAGCTTCAATGAAAGCTGGAGTTTAAGTTATGTATCTTTCACTGGTCTATGTAGTACTGTTGTTGGATTGGGTTGTTGTAGGCCTATTCTTTTGGTGGATCAAAAGTAATTTTGGGAATTGTTGTTGGAAGTATAGTTGCCATCTTTTGTCTCATATTTGTAGTGATCAGATTTAGGATGATCTTGAAGCAAGAGAGCATGTCTCTTTTGGCAGAACAAAAAGGCCAATCTAAATGCTCACCGATTCTAGCCTCTCCATCAAGCAACAACGACAAATTCAAGGAACCCTTGAGCATCAACATTGCTACCTTTGAAAACCCTTTCTCTAGGCTCGCATTTGCAGATATTCTTTTGGCCAATTTCTGTAAAACCAACATCATTAGAGATGGAGGATTTGAAACTGTTTATAAAGCAATTCCTCGATTAGGTACGCTTGTTGTGAAGAAGCTTAGCTAGGCTAAAAATCAAGGTAACGGGGAGTTCCTTGCGAGAGATGCAAACTCTTGGTAAAGTTAAGCCACGAAACCTTCTCTCCCTTTTTGGGTATTACTCCCTGGCAGATGAAAAGTTTCTTTTTTATGAATGGCAGAGGAAGTGGATAAGAAGGTAATCTATAAATATCTTAATTCCATGTTGTACTAGGAAATTCTAGTCATGTTGTTGTCAATAAGTCTATTCATCTCCATTTATACTTTCTTAAGACGCTTCTGCCAACAAATTCGTTTTTTTAAAAAAAAAACCTACTTTTTAGCAACTCAAAGATTGTCAGGCCCTTTGATTTTTATTGGTGTTTTGTTAGCGGTTGACATCAATACATATGGTAAATGGACATCTTTGCGGTGATCTAGGGAAATATGTCTCAGCATTGCTTCTATCTCTATCGTTGGTGCTGCATTTTGTACCATATATGAATGTTCCATCCAAAATTGACCTGGTTAAAGCTATGGAAAACTAGGTGATTTTTATGTTCTACATCTTTAAACTAATGATATATCCTTGCTCTATGGTGTTGTTAGACTACGTGTTTGGACAATATCCTTATTGCTTTATGATTTTTTGTTTATTAAAATACATTTTTTTTTTTTGTAGAAGGCTAGCATAAGAGTAATCTCGATAATTATAGGATATAGAGCTAGGTACGAATTTGATAGGTTCGAGATTTTACTTTAATTGCAGAAATGGTATCTAACCTTAAACAGACAATGAAAGCAATTGTAATGTCGTACAAATTCTAGCTCCTATTTCTATGTGGTTGTATTTGCAGCATACAATTTGGAGTTCTACACGGACATACAATGACTTACATTCTAGAAAATACAACTTGGAGTTATACAAGGACATACACTGACTTACACTCTAGAAAATACAGGCCAGTGTATGAAGTTGCGAGTTAATATTTTTTCTTATCTAGGCTTGCATTTAATATTATTGGCTTCATAGAACTTACAAAGATTTATGCGGTTATTGAAGACTATTCATTATTCTACTTTAACATGCTTAGAAATTTAATTCGCAAGGGTATTGCATCATTCCCTCTAACCATAAGCTAGAGATTATGCAAGTGATTTAAGCTACTGGAATCCAACAACACATCTAGGCTATAAGTTATGATTCAAGCATTCTTACATCATATTGATACCATTCTTACACCATATCAATGAAATTTCAAATTAGCACTCTTGGTCTTGGTCATCCCTTTGGTCCAAACTTAAAACATAGAAATTGCCTTTGACCGCACTTTTGCATCAATGCTCATATATGGCTACGATCTCTAAAGGTGTCATATCTAGGTCTTGGAATTGTTGTTGATGCTTTAGAACATAAAAACAACAAATAACGCCTCTTCCTACAAAAGTATGTAAAGCTGCAAGCAAAAGAATAATAAAAAATCTCATGTCGGGGAATCTCAAGTCATTAGCACCATGTTAGAAAATAGGCTTGGTCCATGCACAATTCATAAACAAAGGAAAATAAAACAACACAAAACAAAACTCCTCTTTCAAACCATTAATAACCCCAAACACATCAAATGACCCAACAAGAACCATGAAAGCAAAACGACAAAGAAGAAACATGAAAACACACTCTCCGCCACCCATGGCAACCCCCAGGCGCAAACACCTTGTTTTTTTTTTTTTTTTAGTATCATAACCATTAATCACTTAGCAAAGTGGAATCGCATTAGAAATTGCCTTCTCAAATTAGTGGCATGCATCAAACCATGTTGGTCTAGATTCTTCATGATTTCCGGTTCTTCACGATTCTTGGTTTTCGCTATCTCTATTGTCTTTCTGTTGTTTTTGTGTCGCCACAATCCCTCTGCTTTCATGTCCCTCCCCTTTACACTGTTGTTCTATTAAAAGCCACTTTTACAATAAAGTGGTATGGTTTGTATAGCATTAACATTAATTCCCAATACCAATGCAAGGCTAATCTTAGAAAACAAACTCCATTACATAAGAGAATGCATCACTAATAGCAAGAGTAATGGAAAATCCAAAGCCGAGAAAATCCGAAACCGAGAAGACGGAATGCAAAATGAAGCGTTGGTATAAAAGGATGCCGCGTGGCAAAAACTCCATGTTGCGATGCAAAGAAGGGGTATGCGATGCACAGATGGCCCATCCAATTGAGTCTAGCCAAGTGGACCATGGTGGCTCCCCCGAATAAGGGGTGCTCACCATTCTTTTTTATTCATTTTCTTTTTTTTTCCGGACCATTTGAATTGTTATTCTAGCATTCCAACCAAAGAGAATCGGGTTGGTTCTTAACATTCGGGTTAATAAGGTGTATGTATTCTATAAAACTACATATCTTGATCATGTAAGATGATGACACCCTTCTTGAACCACCCAAAGTTGAAACAACTTAATTATAGAACCGGAAGGAAGAAGCGAGGTCTTTCGTGTATATATAACAAATGGTTGCGGCGGCCAAAAGCATGGCTTTTGAGTTTTTTGGGAAATAGTTTGGAGATTACAGTTGTCCAACTTAGACACATTTAGTTCAATTTTGCAAGCCCATAACTGAGATCCTTTTTGACTTGATACAAAAATCTACTTTGCCGCGAGTTGGGCAAGAGAAATGTTCGTGGCGGCCTTGGCCGCCGCGATAAATTTCTTGTGTATAAATAAAAATATAAAAGAAGAAGACTTTAGAAGTTATGAAAAAACAAATTTTTACATGCCTAACATTGCTCTATGACCATTATAATTGTCGTCGCATTCTATAAGTCAGCACCATTATGGGAGAATACTCTCTGCTGACATGAATCCACAACAAACTCAACAGCTCTACAAGATATATTTCCAAATTTCATCACCTCATTCATCCTACAGAAACAATTTCCCGCTTAACTTGCAACAGCAGCAACGGTTGTGTGAAAAACAAAAACGAACCCCAACATCTACGTCCTTTAGACTTAGAATATATACTCACTAGGATGAGAACGCTCACCATTTGGGTAATGTAAACGACTGCAACACCAACGAAAGACATTGTCAGAGAGAATTTTAGTGGTTACACAAACATATAAGATAAATGAAATATGTCAAGAAAAATATGTTTTTGAATTATAATTTGTTTATTCCGGATCATCATTTGCTGTTTTTCTAATGTGGTATGACCTAAAAAATGCTCCTTCTTCTTCTCTTATGATGAGGACATTCCTGTAGATTTTTAGTTGGATCAACAAAGAGTTGTTCATGTCGCAACACGCATTCAAACCGAAGTAGCAGATAACAGAAGAGGGAGAGATTAGCTCCCTTTTACCATTTAAACTAGCTTTATTCAGCAAGATTTAGGTCCCAATCCTTTATTTTCATCTCCCAAATCCTTTCGAAGCATTCTTCTACTAATTCTGCAGTGCAAACTTATTCTTCCTTTGGGCGTGGTACTCAATCAGGTGTTTGCTTCAAGATGTGCCTCTACTTATGTGCATCCACTCATTGGGAAAAAATATGGAGCTCTTTTAGAGAGCATGTTCTTGTTCTCGATAAAGATTTAAAAGAAGGTCTAGGGGATTCTGGTAGGGATCTTTTAATGCTTATACATTGTTGTAACCTTTGGCAAACAATTTTAGCACCTCTCACATATGATAATATGATTGTTGCAATGAATTTATGTTGCAATACTATAAACATTGACATTTTTTTCCAAATTTTGTACAAATCAATTTCAAGAAGAGGAAATAGTTTACTTTCTAAACTAGGTAGTTCAAATTCCTAGCAAACGTTCCCTTTTTCTCAACCCACCCTACAGACAACGGATTGAAAAGAGAAATGTTCGCGACGGCCTTGGCCGCCGTGATAAATTTCTTGTATATATAATTTTTTTTTGTTTCATCGAGTCAACATACAAACTTCTCATATGTGACATCTGTTGTATGCACCATCTTATGATGTTTCCTGAAATGCATTTTGTCAAACTATAAGTTGCATCGTCTTTTTACCAGAATGTAATGTCCTACCACACATTCTTCAGCTATACCCAAACACTTCTTTGAGTAGATGGCGCGCTTAGAGACTATTGCCAACATATGTTATTTAAAGAAGTAACATTGTCTATAGCATTTTCTTGTGCATCTTTTACAGTAATGTTATTGTGGTGTATGTTCAATCACGTAAAAATGTTGCCAACGTGGCATTACGTAAAAATTGCTTCTCCTTATAATGACTTCTACTTTGCACTTTTGTTGTCAATGTGGCATTACCTAAAAAACTGCTTCTCCTTATGGCGACTTCTACATTGCACTTTGCGCTTAGAGACTGTTGCCACCATATGTTATTCGGACAAGCCCACATCATCCATAGTATTTTCTTATGCATCTTCATCTCCTTATAGTGACATGCCCTTGCACTTTGTGCTTGGTCAAACTCGAGTATGAACTTTAATTCCAATTGGGCCTCACATAAATAAGATTTTTAGATGGATAACTGTTTCCTAGTAATACTGTTAAGTTTGGAAGAAAAATTAAGTACTTGAAGTGGTACTTATTTTCTCCTATCGATTTTATATCAAAGTTTATTGATCACTGGATGTGATTATGCCATTGTTTCTATGTGAAAAGTCTTGAAAAAGGGTAACAAATTGTTAGCCCTTCATAACAACAACATGCATGTTTGCAAGCAGTTAAATAACATTAGAAATATTTTTTTTTGAGGGTAAGAGTATAAATTTATATATATAAAGTAAGTATAAAAGGATCCCCTGAATAGGGTAGATAGGCAAAGTAAGAACAGCATGAACATTAGAAATAGTTGTTTATTTGCTTCTAGGAATATAGTGATAAGTCTGCCTTAGTGTACATCCAAATAGGTTACACTATCAGGGATACTCATTGCGACGCCTCATGAAGATCTCAAATATAAAGATGTCGGGTTGAAGGACATTAGATCGTACCTCTAACATTTGTTGTCTGTAGATGTCATGTTAATAAAGCACACCATCTATGGAGTTTCCTAAAATGCATTTAGTCAACCTATAAGGTTGCATGCCACTCCCTCTATAGTATTTTCTAAAATGCATCCAATCAATCCGCCACTTTCTTTGGTTTGAGTAAATATCATGTAGTAGAATGCATTCAGTCATATTGCATTCTTCGGCAATACCTAGACATTGTGTTCGAGTAGATGTCATTCTTAGAGACTGTTACCAATGGAAATTATTTAGGCACATCATTTACATCATTTTCCTGTATGTTTGACTACATCTTCATTTCCTTATTGTAATTTACCATGTGTTTTTATAGCAATACTGTTAGCATGGGCAAAAAAATTAAGAACTTGAAGTCGTACTTATCTTCTCATATAGTTTCCATATTAGAATCTACTTTAAAATTCATGACTATGCTATATTTCTACGTGAAAGGTCTTGTTACAACTTGTATGAGGGATAAAAAGTTTTTAGCTCTTCATAGAGATAACACACATGTAAGAAATCTATTAACAACATAAATAAATGGTTGTTTGCTTGTTTCTGGGAATATGCATACTATAAGTTTGTTTCATTTGCCTACAAAAGGTGAGGATGCTCATTGTCGATCTTTGTAGCATTTAAATAGTGAATTAAAAGAAGTCAGGTTAAAGAAACACCCCACTTATATTCCTCCTTTCTCATCTTTTTGAGAAAAAAGAACTATTATCAATTTAAAAGGAAGTTTCATCATTTGCAATGGAAAGTAAGAGGTAAGATTTAGTTCAAAAAATCCTAATTCTTGTTCAACATGAGAATTTTGCAAATAGATTGTATTAGAACTTTAACCAGGTGAATAAAAATGGAATAGAAACATAAAAAACAGATCCAAAAGTACAAATAGCACAAAAAAAATCCAAAAATGATCATTTCTAGTTAAGGTTTAGTTCAAATGATAGTTTCAAGGAAAACAGTATTATCTACTTGCCATCAATAGGTTGCATTTTGATGTGACAAAAGCAAAAGCCATCAATAGGTTGCATTTTGATGTAACAAAAGCAAAAGTGTGCATGTTCTGATAATGAGTTTTGCAAAATAAGATTTCAATCCCTTGCCAAATATTGTCCCAAAGTTGAAAATGTTTTAAGCAATAAAGGTTTAAACATTTAGACACAAAGATGGATTCATCCAATATTGAATTGGATTGGCTATTATCCACGGAGACCAAATGGCCTATGGGACCGAAACAAGCAAACAAAGAATAGTCGGCCTATTAGTGTACAAAATTAAAGATCAATGCCCTGAAGGGTTTTTGAAAAAACGCATTAGCAATAATAAGTTTGCAAATGAACTGTAGATTTATACATGTCAGTGTAGTGACCAGGGGCACAATTGAGCCCGCATATCGAGTACCTCCTGAATATAAAATAGAATAGAATAGAAATTATTGTTCCTTGTGCCCTCAGCCCCCTGGACTTATGTAGCATGGGCGAGCTCCCTAAAAAGGGCGCTACTAGCATATCATGCTGATTTATTGTAGCCTTTTCTGAAGACTTCCTTAGTTTCTATTAGTACCGACACCCCGCTTTGAATCGGCATCGTGGCCGTACGATGGTGCGTCGTTATCAATCAGCTTTTAGCTGAGCATTTTGTGGGCGTTTATGAATCGCCTCCTGTGCGGTTCATATTACAAGCCCTCTTTCTTTGTGTACTTACCGATTGTCGATCATCATTTCTGGATTGCGTGCGCGGATCTGTCATTGTTTCTGCCTTTACTATCAGGGTGTGTACTGGTTGACTCCATCTTATATTTCTGTACTTGTTTCTGATGTCTTCGTATATTGGGCACTCATTGAGCATGTGACTCTCATCCTCTACTTTCCCAGTGTCACGGATTCTACATATCCGATCTTCCTTTTCGATTTTCCTCCATCTGTCCTTTTCAATTCTTAGATCGTGGCTCCCCATCCTAAATCTCGCCAAGATATCTCTCCTGGACTTTCCTAGCAGATTATCTCGGTACATCTGTTGTCCTATCTGCTGTTCTGGATTGAATACGGTCATGAGCCAAAGTGTCTTGGCTCCTGTGTGTTTTTGCAGCCATGCTCTTGTAGCCTTATCTACCCACTCTTCATTCCACTTCCCTTCGTTTACTAGATCACTCAGGTTCATTCCCATTTCTCTGGTCCACCTCGCCACATCCTTAAACCATCCCTTTGCCTATGAGTATGTGTGATTTTCTTCGATTTCGACGATTGCAATATTTGACAACTTCCCTTGGTGTCCCCCCTTAAGTCTTCTTCCAAATTCCTCGTTTAGTGGTGTGCCATTCGCACCTTAAATTTCTATGCCATCTGAGGATCCCTTCATGTTTATCCCATTTATCCATGGACCCGGTCCCCATGCTTCAGCTCTCCATATAATTAGCGTCGTCGCCAAAATCTTTGCGATAAACAAGTAACATTTGATCTCCCAATCAATTATTACGCTTTTATTACGTAAATTTTTCATATTGACGTAGCTCCCAATGGCTGATTGAAACCTCGTGATCTGCCCTTTAACCCATTTTCCTCGTTGTGTCGCCAAACCCTAAGTACACAGATTACGTTGATTCTTCTATTTTTGTCTCCATGTACCGAAAGGTGCGGTATGCATTCAAAGGATGAAGATGACTATCTTGGTTTTTGCGAGGTTTACTGTTAACCCTGTTCTTTCACAGAAAGCCTCTAGTAGCTTTAGTAATCTGTGCATTCCTTTATTTTTTGTGGCCATCATGCTCAGATCATCAGCATACAACATAATGGGTACCTTGGTGTCTCCTAATGTAGGGGCGTGCGTGTCCCCCTTGTTGTTCTGCTATATAACCTTGTAGTGCATCTATGTATATTCCGAATAATGTCTGAGATAGGGGACATTCTTGCTTGACTCCTGTATCACAGTTTATTGCTTGTCCTTCCTGTCCCATCTTTGTGTATACCTTGTGGTATAGTCTTGCAATTGCTCCTATCATGTCGCTTGGTGCCTGCATATCTATCAGTCTTTGCAGGAGCCTCTCCCTCGGGACTATGTCGAATGCCTTTCTAAAGTCTACAAAGCAGCATACTATTTTCTTCTCCTGAGCTCTGTTTTGCTCTATTAATATCCGAAGGGTTACTAGATGGTCCATGGTCGAGTGTTCCGGCCTGAAGCCTGCCTGCCCTTGTGCCCTCGGGTTTTCGTTTTACGCACATCGTTTCAATTCTCATGTCGAACTTTTTCGAACTATTCTGCGAAGATTGAGCTCACCATTATTGTCCTATAGTTTTCAGGTTCCTGTCTTCTCCCCCCTTTGTGTAGAGGTATGATACGTTATATGCCCACAATGCAGGGAGCCCCGTATATATTATGCCATTGAAAATGTCGGGTGACCTGTTTCCCTATTGTTGTATCAGCACACTTTAGTAATTCCACGATCAATCCGTAGAGGTCTGGTGCTTTATTATTCGCCATCTTGTTTAGCACTAACATCACTTCCTGTATGCTGAAGCACGGTTTATCCATATCCTGCAGTGCTGGTATTGGCATTGGGGATGCTCCCGTCCTATATAGTTTCTCAAGGTATTTCTCCCATCCGGTTGCTCTAATGATGTCCTGCGTGTTCTCAGTTTTCCTATTCCCATCTCCTCTCTTCTTGAATCCTTTCCAGAAATTTTGCGGTTGTCTTTTAGCCAGACCCCATTGATGTTGTGCCACGTTTCTGTTTCGCTTTGACTTCAGCATTCTTAGGTATGCCATTCTTTCTGACTGATATGTGTCCCTACCTATATGCGCTTTGACTCTTCTTTTTTGTTCCCTGCATTCCTCATCGTACCATACGGAGGCTTTAAAAGCATTGCACTTCCTGGGTCTCTTTCGTTTTCCGAATACCATTATGTCATTGAGCATGTTACCATTCTCATCTGCCTTATGCTCCTCCCATCTCCATTTTTCTATTTCTGCCCTGATCGATTGTACGAATGTATTCGCATAATTATCCTGAAACTGTATTTTCATCTTCACATTCTCTTTATCCTTTCCCCGTGTGTTATCCACTTGCGTCGACTCGCCCCCTTTCAGTGTTAACTGTATAGGTCTGTGACTTTCTCTTTTCCCAGTCGGCCATTCTAGTAGCACAAATCCTGCGACGATTTCAACTGCTTGGTCATTCATAATCACATAATCCACTATGCTTTTCCCGTGTGTATTTTGACTCGTAAATTCCCTGATCTTCCCCATTTTTGTACCCCATTAGCTATGATGACCCCTGTCGCCGTGCATACTTCGAGCAGTAACTCACCTTTGGCATTAATCTCCGTTCTGTCTTCTGTATTCCTTTTCTATGTGCCCACTGACCACTTGCTTCATCCATGCTTGTGTTTTGTGCTTGTTCCTGACCTGTTCTAGCATTTAGATCCCCTATTAGGATCATTGGTCCCTGTTCCTTCCATTCATCATACTCTCCCCCAAGTCTAGCAGTTCTAGTTTATCACTGTTTGGCGGGTAATATGCTATGATCAGAATTAGGTCTTGTTTGTTTTGCAATTGGATATTTTAGACCATGTATCTTTTATTGATATCCGAATATAAAATATATGCACTGCTTGCTACACTCTCTCTCACATAACAGGCCAAGCCTGCGCTTCCTCTTCCTATCTTAAAATCCTTATCTTTCCAGCATGTGAATAGCTAGTACCCCTCCTCCTCTGGCAACCTCTTGACATTGTGCTCCCATGTCTCTACCAGACATATTATGTCGCAATTGTGGGCTCCCTCGAGCCTCTCTCCATCGTCCCGGGGGTATCCGGTACAATTCCAGTACCATATTGTCAGCGTCTCTTCCCTCGGGGATGCAATGGCGTGTTCATCATCACGTGTAATGGTTGGTTAGGTGTAACCAAACCAATATATCTTGATTAGATAGGTGCAAATACTGGGCAATTCTGTAGAGTGTGATACTCATCTTCAATAGCTTGCAACTGGTAGCTTTGGCAGACCTTGTTTTCTTCTTGGGCCCATCTGCGTGTCTCAATTATGAGGCGGTGTGCTCATGTGCAAAATACAATTGCTCTACGCTTTTTCATGGGTAAGTGTTACAGGTACCAATGTGGTATTGTAGTGGCTTGATGGTGTTTCACAGGCAGCTAAGAAATATGCTTGTAGTCCATGGATCAGAGCATGGCTTTTGCAATTTGTAATGAGATGTCTACAGATGTCTAAGCTACTGGCATCTCAAAGCTTGTCTAAGAAGTAAGCATCTATGCATCCTCAAGAGAGGTCAATCTATTTGCAACAACTAGAAATTTGCAACTTAATTGCAAAATCCTGTAAAACAAACCCGCAAGACATTTATCCACTAGTCACTATCCAAAAAATAATCTGTCGGTTGAAGGCATAAATCAAGCATTAGAATAGTCCTTACAATGCTTCATCAATTATTAACAGGATGACTAAGTATACTGACTTCCATCTGTCTAGTTTGCTTATAACAATTCTATCCATACTTCAAGACACCTTTCATTGTTAATTCATGCCTCCACTTAAAAAACTATGGCTTTAGCCCATATCAGATCATTGCTTGTGGCATTGATATTGTTTTTTGCCTCGAGCTTCTATCATCTATTTGCCTGCATTCATATTCCATGGTTTTCCATGTTTTCTTGCTAGAGCCATGCATGTCCAATACTTTTCCAAAATGAATGCATCCTCCTTCATATGGGAACCACCAAAGGACTTGGCTTACACTATGAATGAAGTTGTTGAGTTCCATCCATCAATATTATCCAAAGAAGCCAAGTCTGACCACTCTAACATTTAAATCTAACTGTATGTTATCTTTTTGTGTGATGATCGTAATGTAGGGTTGAGTATGATCATCATTTTTCCCTTTATTGACTATTGGGTGGTCATTGACTATAAATCAATTCAATTCTAGGTACAAAGCCTCTGTATCCTAATTTGCAAAATAACGAGCATAACTAGTGCAACATATTTTCAAGTCCACCTACATCAAGAATTGTCCATCTACAAGAAATCAAAAGGCACCGTAACAATAACATAATGCTCATTATTGTGTAAAACCACTTTACAAAGTTAAGCTCACTAATTGAGAACGTTTTTTCCTTCTATATAAGTGTTTAACAATCATGTCGACAATCTTTCACAAGCGGTCTGAATTTCTATTTTACCGATATTATTGTCACAACAACAACCTTGCTTTTGCCACATTAGAATGTAACACGATCATGGACTAATGACGTCTTTTTTAAACCTTATGAACTTAAAACTTAATGATAAATTGGCCTACTCTGATCAATTTTTTCTTTCTACTATTTGGACTTTTAGTTATAATTTTCATGTTTTGATTTTCTATTCCATTTTTTATAGTTTGGTTTATGTTTTATTTTCTCTAGAATTCCTATGATGAATAAAAATTATGATTACATGACTAAACGCTTGCCTCATGGTTCTTGATCTAATTGAAAAATCTTTATTTTCTTTCTTATTTTATTTTATTTTATTTTCAAATTGTTAGAATGTTTTTGTTAGTACCCTTATTATGGCGTTGTAGGTAAAATAACCAAATTATGCTATAAACAAACAAACAACATTTGTATGCTTTTAATTGCTTCTCGCTATATCTATTGTTTGATATGGTCTGTGGGGTATGGGATAAAGCATGGAAAGGTTGGGGCCCATTGGATAACGATTTCCTTGAAGGATCCGCCCTTTTGGTGTGTTGGTTATCACTAGGGAAAGGCTAGTGCATAACATTTGGGATAAAGCCCGAAAGGTTGGGGCCCATTGGCAACATTGGTGTGTTCCACATGCTTGAGGGCAAGCATAGGAAAGGAATTGATATGGTCCAGTGGGCAATGGGATAAAGCCCGAAAAGTTGGGGCCCATTGGATAGGAATTTCCTTCAAGGGATAAAGCCCTTTTTGGCAGCCCATTAACGATTTTTTTGAAGGATTCGGCCTTTGGCGCTGGTTATCACTAGGGGTGCTAGTGCATAACATTGTTCTTTTGAAGACCAACGATTTCTTCTCCCTTATCTTTTACATAAAAAAGATGGCCTCATCACATCAAATGAGTAATATTATTAAAAGTTCAAATACAACTCACTCTCTGCCTCGTTCATCAAGCCTTTATATACACATGGTCCATGGTCATATAAGAAATAAATGTATGCCAAACATAGTTCTAAAATGTCTTTGATTTGATATGAATAGTTTCAATAACACTACTGCTGGCAGTCATATATAGTGTTTATGCTCAAGTGGTCCAAACATTGCATCTAATGGTGAAGGTCAGTTATACTCGTGCTAACTATATTGGTAGACATGGAAATACAAAGTGTCTATATTGGACTTCTAGTACTTTGTTCGGGCTACTTTGAGCCTGGATGGAGGATGGACACCCTCGACATCCTCTCTAAATCTAGGCTTCTAATATGTCAATGTCTGCACTCGTTTTCCTATTTTTTTCATTTTGTTGTTGTCTCATGGTTCTTTAAAAGAAATGCATACCACGTGCTGTAATGTTCTCCCATGTCCCTTTATTGCTATAGTTAATGGGTCTAGATGTTCCCCTTTATTGATGATAAAGGTGCATTTCAATTTTCTTTTGAAAAACTTGTCTACTTGCAAAACTCTGGAATTCGTAGTTTGATTGCAATTGAGAGATTGAGCGAATATAGGCCCTTGACCTTATCCATCCTATGATCCAAATTGTACAAAGTGCTATGATTCTAAAATATAGAATGCAGATTTGCCGAAGGTTTTGGAATATGAAATATCGGGAATCACCTCTAAGGTTTTAGATTTTGAGCTATGGAGACTCGAACCTCTACCAAAATAATTCAATATCTTAATAAGAATACTTTAATAGGCTTAATTAATATGCTTATTTTTCCATTGAATCTAAGTTTTTTTTTTAATTAAATGATAAGCACGTTTAAGTAGCTTTGTAGTACTAGCAATGGCAATGTAACCGCGGAGATTTTGTACAAATAAAACTATCCAACGTTGCTCTCTGTTTTGATTATAACTAACATACTATACAAGATTTCCTTGTAATTGGGATGGAAAGCTACATAAACAATGGCAAAGGCCAAATAATAAAGGCAGAATAGCTGGAGAAAAGATTGATAAAGACATCATGGCATCTTCTAGCCACCAAGTTATGGAAGTATTCAAAATAAGGCACTTAGCATATGGAGGTTATGCTAAAAGGACTATAAGTATATGATGGAAATAGGCCTAACAAACCCCTTAAAAAATAGTTTGCTAATGGTTGGTTAAACTTTAGGGTTTTTCTCATGTGCTATGAACAGAAAATACAGATGAGCATGTCGCGACCGTACAAAAAATTAGGGCAAATCTGGAGAATACAATTTGACAGATGGAGAAACATAGAGATTGACGAATGCTTCACTGGCAGTACACTCCTTAAGGATCACTTCCAGATCCCAACCAAAAGGTAAAGATAGTACTGACAGTCCTAAGGAGATGCAAACGCTTTTTAAATTATATAAAGAGTAGTTCCGGTTTGCATTTGCCAGCAGAAATCAGAAGCTAGGTAGGATTGGATTGGGGGCTGCCACATGGATCAAAGAATGGCCAGAAAGAAGGGTGACCTCAATCTACTCAAAAAGGGGATAGCTAAAGAAAAAAGCAAAGAAGGCAATGCTAAAAAGATCTACCAGTATATAAAGGTTGCCAATGCTCCTTGCTTGAAGCTTGGCAAGTCAGATGAAAATATTTTAGGCCAAAGATAAAGCTTCGATCTACCACCGGGTGCGGGAAAACCATTAGAAGCTAAAAAGTATAGCAATTTGAGAGCATTGGCGAGAAATCCCATTACCATAGGGTCCGAACTTGGCAAGACACAAGAGGAGATTCAATCACGCGAACCATCAAGATAAGGCATCATTCCTATTATACTCTTATACATTGTAGTGACACTATATCACAGTATTATATACACGGGCATAGACATAGCCGGCTTCTATTTCTTCTTTTAATATAATACACACTTATAATTTTTGCATTGTTTAGTACAAACTCATTCTAATCATATTAACACCTGTCTATATGTGTATTATACTGTCCCTTCACTTTAGAAATTGTTTTATTACAGTCTGCCCTAATTTAATTTTGTATCAAAATTTTGTATTCTTATTTCGTTACAGTTTTAACAAGTCATATATTGCTATCCTCAGTGTTTTGCATGTCCATCACATTTATTCTTATCGTTTAATACAGTTATATATATTGCACTATATCTCACATTTGTACACATATATTTTAATATTAATTACACACATATGTTCTTCATCATTTATTATTCATAATCTTTTTATAATCATTATCATTCACATTTGTCTCGTTATTCCTTCAATAATTTGTATCACACATACATAATTATATTTCCCATTATTATTATTATATTATATCTAACACCACATTCACTCGACACTTTATTATCTCAACATCTCTTTCCACTATATTTTAGAATTCTTTTCTTCTTTTGACTATCTCACATCTTTCCGGACCCAGAGTGCTTGATCATACTTTATATTCACATGTGTAGACATATTAATTCATTAGTTATATGTATAGCTTTATCAGACTGTAGAGACTTATATTTTGATCGCACAGATAGATTCTATGGGGCACCTAAAGTTGATGTTGTCGGAGATGAGTCGAGGAAGTAGGGTTGATGGGTCGTTATCCGGCCGATGCTATGGCCATGCGATCTTCTTTGCATCCGTATGGGGTTGTGACTACAAAGTGTTGGCCGGAAGCATCAAAAGCATGCCTAGTCCTTCTTGAGCCTGTTATATAATGATGGTTGAGCGTGTCCTAGACTCTTGCTTGAAGTAGAAGTGTGGCTCGTTGGGAATATCTGGAGAGTGGTAAGGTATCCTTATTTTGGATAGATAGTCAAGGGAATTGGTATGGACGATGTTTGTTATCCCATTGAATCACTAGACTTAATAATTACGAGGATTGATTTATCATACGGCATAAATATGGCCATTCAACATAGAAGGATACTGGATATAGCACAATACAGGTGAGGGAGAAGTGGTATATGATTATCTGCCATAGACCATGTTAGAGAGGTAGTATACTAAAGTGGAAACTAGATATAAATACCCAGCTTATGAAAGAGAGATCACTTTAGAAGTGTAGGTTTCGACAATGGTGGTGAAGGTAGAGAATGTTGACCCGACATTTTATAGCTATTGCTACTTGCATCGAGGTATAATTCATGAAAAGGTAGAGAATAATGGCATAGATTTGATTCTCATCGCCTGCTTGTTAACTGCTGTGGGAAGGATTTCATTGCTGAGGAACATCTATGGCGAATCCATGCTCGCCCTTTCTTCAATAATTTCATTTTTCTCTAGATGCCTATTTCGTCCCTCTAATGCCTTTTTGTCCAGGGTCATGCTTAGGTTCATGGGTTCATGGGAGCAACCGTCAATGGCTTTTTGCAAGCTCTGCTCTTTATTGCCCTGGTAACCTACCTTGGATGTTGCTTCCCAAGCCTTTATTTCTTCGCCAACGCCACACTAAGGTATCATTCTCTCTTTGACATTAGAATAGTGTGAACTGGGTTGAGGACAATGATGGAACCATCAGAATGCGATTCGTCACTAATGGTTTGTTTGCAAAAGTTGCGGTGGACGCCATATGAAAGAGTCGAGAATCTGGATGATATGTCTAGAGTAAACTACGACGAAGGAGTTTGATTTTGGTGAGACATTTATTCATTCATCAATTGATTCATACAATTGAGTTTGTTCTTGGGGCAATCTCTAACACAACATTGTATCTTCATCTATGGCATTGAGGTAAATATAAGTCCTTAATGTGTTCATTGAAGTTCCTTTAATAACATTATTAATTATGGAGTGATGGTGCGGTCTTGCTCATGCTGAATTTTCGGTTGTCTTCTATGAGAAAGTTTCAATGCTCGATGGAAGTATGGTACTAGAGGATCGGCTTGTGCATGTCATTCACGATCGCAGCAGCCGCAAAATGTTTAGTCGCCCTACTTGATATCCGCATGCAAGCTTGTCTTGGTAAATCCAAGCTAGACGGCATTGCTTATTTGGGTCGTTGTATTATCAAGCCCTTAGCGACCAGAATGTTTATTTCCATTACCACCCATATAACGATTGTATGTTTAGATAATATTGAGTAAAGGTGAAGCTTAGTAGAAGCTATTTCGCATTCATAAAAATTTGAGGCATTGGATATTAGTTATATGCATTTGAAAAAATGCAGTTACTTGAATTTCATTCTAATAGAGATGCTTTGCTTAATAGGTAGGTCTAGAGCTGTAAAAATAGATGGTCCAAGGACTCATAACCCTGGTTCTACTTGCATACCTTGAGTTATCTGCCCATCAAGGTGCCAAAGTTTTCAAGAGTTTACAAAGTCTTAATGCATCAGGTACTGTTTGTTCAATGGCAATACTAACTTGACTTCCAAACTCCTAAGAGAAGACCCAAACAAGTAGGCAAATGCATACCTGTTTTGAAACCCAATTAAGATATTCTTCCCAAGATAAATGAGGTGCATCACGGTTAGGCCTAAGAACTTCCCATCCATTTCCACGCAATTGTTTCTCCAAGATATTTACTACAGAGGCAGGTTTAATATCCTTTGTTGGGAGAAGAAACAAATATAATCGATATGGAAGGTATATGCTTGGTCATTAGTCATCACGACATAATGGTTTGGCACATAAACTCATAAAAGTAAATTCCATGCTAACCTCTAAATTAAATTCATGTTCTCCTGGTGCGCTGCCGCCTCATATCCTGGATCAATCCAATGACCGGGAACTACAATAATCACATCATTCACGCCAACGCGTCCTTTGCGGATCTAAAATAAGCGTAAGCACTTGTAGGAGTCTTTTTCTTACACGCATATAATAGCCGGCATTAGAATATACTTCATCACCATAAGTTCCATATTATATTTGGAACTATTTTCCTACACAACTATGCCTCTAAGCCACGAGACTCAATATTTTTTTTGGTTCTTTAATTTTGCTCCCTTTTTCTTTTTTCTTTTTGCATACATATCACGCATCATGAAGCCAAATCTTTTCTACATTTGACATCGTCCAAATGACTACCATCTTGATAAAAGATATCTCTATGTTCTTGATTTAAAATCTCAAAGAAACATACTCGAGGTCCAATTATCACGCAAAACTTTGAGAAAAATCAAGCTTGATACGGATGGGCAAACTACTTCAAATCTTGACAAGCCACCCGGCAATTACATTTAATGGAACTACGTAAGGCCGGTTGCAACCTTGCAAAACCAACTTTAGGATATGGCAAAAAAGCTTCGTGGCTCCGCAAGTTTTCGATCCACAAAGCTCCAAAACATGCAAAATCAGATTAAGAACATACCGTGTCTTTGTTCAAGATGAAAGCATATCCTTTCTTGAAGGCCGAATCTAGTTTTCCGCATAAAGGGAGCTCATATGCACGCATCAAAATAGAAATTCGTCTAAATCTGCTGGCATCTAGTTTCATCTATTTGAATCATCGCAAGCCAAACAAGAGGGCACTTTGCCTTTTACCCAATTTATTTCCCTAATATGCTCCTCGGAGAGCTTAACAACATCCTATAATTTCAAAACACATACTCCATTTTCATCTATTCTTAGCCTCACTAGAATGCATCTACAAGCCCAAACCCAACCATGATTTCTAAGCGCGACGAAAATCTCTTTGAAAGAAACTCACAATAAAAATACATCCCTCGGTCCGACAAATTGCATTTCTTCAAATAACGGGTCCTCGGAAGGGCCCCTCATCAAAGAAGGGGGCCGCTTCTTACATGCAAGGGGACCAAGTCGAAGAGATATTCCTACACCAAACGGCGAACTTACCTTCTTAAGAGATGGCCTCCATCTTTCGGTCGGCCGGTTTGCAAAAAGAACCATCACAGGTTTTTAAAATTTTCAAAACTGGGGCAATCGACACTTTACATAAAAGTTTGATATTCCTAGCGTTTTTACCTTTTGGCATATTCCAAGCATATGCTAGCATATACCATGAATATCCCAAAACCCAGCATATACCATGAAGGGATTGCCCCCCTAGGGGCAACCCAAAAATTGCTTCTCCTTATAGTGACTTCTACTTTGCACTTTTGTTGTCAATGTGGCATTACCTAAAAATTGCTTCTCCTTATAGTGACTTCTACCTTGCACCTTGCGCTTAGAAACTATTGCCATCATATGTTATTCGAACAAGCCCACATCATCCATAGTATTTTCTTGTTCATCTCCTTATAGTGACATGCCCTTGCACTTTGTGCTTGGTCAAACTCGTGTGTGAACATCAATTCCAATTGGGCCTCACATAAATAAAAAAATTCAGATGGATAACTGTTTCCTAGTAATACTATTAAGTTTGGAAGAAAATTTAAGTACTTAAAGTGGTATTTATTTTCTTCTATCGATTTTATATCAAAGTTTATTGATCACTGGATGTGATTATGCCATTGTTTCTACGTGAAAAGTCTTGATCGCTATATATAAAGGATAACAAATTGTTAGCTCTTCATAGCAACAACAAGCATGTTTGAAAGCAGTTAAATAACATTAGAAATAGTTGTTTATTTGCTTCTAGGAATATAGCGATAAGTCTGCCTTAGTGTACATCCAAATAGATTACACTATCAGGGATACTCATTGCGACACCTCATAAAGATCTCAAATATAAAGATGCCAAGTTGAAGGAACATCCCGTTCCTCTCTCTCACCTTTTGTCAATAAATTTTTTAGATCGTACCTCTAACATTTGTTGTCTGTCGATGTCATGTTAATTACTGAGCCCTCAGTAGTCATTATCTCCGCCTGTCTAGTATCATCATTACTGCAAAGGTTTTTCCCTCGAAAACCTTTTCGGTGAGGGGTTTTTAATCCTAGTAGTAATGATTGTACTAGCCCATTGTATGGGTCCCATGACCTATTGGTCTCCAGTGGGCGTTAAAAACTATTCTATTCTATTCTATGGAGTTTCCTAAAATGCATTTAGTCAACCTATAAGGTTGCATGCCACTCCCTCTATAGTGTTTTCTAAAATGGATCCAATCAATCCACCACTTTCTTTGGTTTGAGTAAATATCATGTAGTAGAATGCATTCAGTCATGTCGCATTCTTCGGCAATATCCAGACACTGTGTTCGAGTAGATGTCATTCTTAGAGATTGTTGTCAATGAAAATTATTTAGGCACATCATCTACATCATTTCATGTATGTTTGACTACATCTTCATCTCCTTATTGTAATTTACTATGTGTTTTCCTAGCAATACTATTAGCATGGGCAGAAAAATTTAGAACTTCTCATATAGTTTCCATATTAGAATTTACCTTAAAATTCATGATTATGCTATATTTTTATGTGAAAGATCTTGTTACAACCTATATGAGGGATAACAAGTTTTTAGCTCTTCATAGAGATAACACATGTAAGAAATCTATTAAACAACATAAATAAATAGTTGTCCGTTTGTTTCTAGGAATATACATACAATAAGTTTGTTCCATTTGCTTACAAAAGGTGAGGATGCTCATTGTTCAAACTGTAGCATTTAAATAGTGAATTAAAAGGAGCCAGGTTAAAGGAACACCCCACTTATATTCCTCCTTTCCCATCTTTTGAGACAAAAAGAACTATTATCAATTTAAAAGGAAGGTTCATCATTTGCAATGGAAGGTAAGAGGTAAGATTTAGTTCAAAAGATCCTAGTTCTTGTTCATCATGAGAATCTTGCAAATAGATTGTATTAGAACTTTAGCAAACTCAATAAAAATGGAATAAAAAATGAAAACATAAAAAAACAGATCCAGAAGTACAAATAGCACAAAAAGACAAAAAATGTTCATTTCTAGTTAAGGTTTAGTTTGATAGTTTCAAGGAAAACAGTGTTATCTACTTGCCATCAACAGGTTGCATTTTGATATGACAAAAGCAAAAGTGTGCATGTTCCGATAATGAGTTTTGCAAAATAAGATTTCAATCCCTTGCCAAAGATTATCCCGAAGTTGAAGATGTTTTAAGCAATAAAGGTTTAAACTTTTAGTTAAACACAAAGATGGATTCATCAAATAAGAATTGAATTGAATTAGATTGGCTATCATCCACGGAGACCAAATGGCCTATGGGACCCAAACAAACAAACAAAGAACAGTCGGCCTATTAGTGTCCAAAATTAAAGAATCGTGCCCTTAAGGGTTTTTGAAATAGCATTAGCAGTAATAAGCTTGCCGATGAACTGTACATTTATACATGTAAGTGTAGTGATCCGGGGCACAATTGAGCTCGCATATCAAGTACCTCCCTAAATATAAGATGCAATAAGGCGTGGTTCATCATCACATGTAGCGGTTGTTTAGGGCGTAACCAAACCGATATATCTTATTTGGATAGGTGCAAAATCTTGGGCAATTCGTAGAGAGTGTGATACTCATCTTCAAAAGCTTGCAATCAGTAGCTTTGGCAGACCTTGTTTTCTTCCTGGGCCCATCTGCATGTCTCAATTCTAAGGCGGTGTGCTCGTGTGCAAAATACAATTGCTCTATGCTTTTTCATGGGTAAGTGTTACAGGTACCAATGTGGTATTGTAGTGGCTCGATGGTGTTTCACAGGCAGCTAAAAAATATGCTTGTAGCCCATGGATCATAGCATGGCTTTTGCAATTTGTAATGAGATGTCTATATATGTCTAAGCTACTGGCATCTCAAAGCTTGTCTAAGAAGTAAGCATCTATGCATCCTCAAGAGAGGTCAATCTATTTGCAACAACTAGAAACTTGCAACTTAATTGCAAAATCCTGTAAAACAAACCCGCAAGACATTTATCCACTAGTCACTATCCAAAAACTAATCTGCAGGTTGAAGGCATAAATCAAGCATTAGAATAGTACTTGCAATGCTTCATCAATTATGGATGACTGGGTATATTGACTTCCATCTGTCTAGTTTGCTTATAACAATTCTATCCATACTTCAAGACACCTTTCATTGTTAATTCATGCCTCCACTCAAAAAATTACATGAACTCTAGCGTGACCTCTAGCAACATCTTCTCGTGCTCAAGAATGCTATCGCCATCATGTTAATCAGCATTGTGAAGAAGCTCCTTGTTTTGAGTTTGGAGATCTTATAAAACTAATGCAATGGGGACCATTTCATAGATGTTTACATTAGAGTTTTCTTGGGGCCATTTAGGAACTCGATGCCCGCGTCAAAAAGCTCTCACGACCAATGGGGAGCCGAGGCTTGGGGGGTTTTTTTAAGAGCCTTGGTTTCGCCATTCTAGGTGTCAGCTGCACGTAGGTTCGGTAATATCCATCCCTCTAGCTTTGGGTGTCAGATTACACACAAGTAATTATGACTGTTAGCTCCTGCCCTCAATTGCTTTCGTTGTAACATAAAAAATTAAAGTAGCTACGGTGTGAAATTGTGTATACGATGCTAGAATCTATACGATGCTCCCATCATACAAATACGAGAATTCCCCTCCCGTGGCGACTACATCACCATGGTAGGGCCCTCCATCATACTCGGACCACTTGGGATGGCCAAGTGCCCGAGGAACAAACATACACTATAGGTATATTCTCTATGCAAAATTGATAGACTCTATTGGTGAAACTTGGGCCACCGCACTTTCAAGTAAGCTCATAGATTCATTCTTCTATTTTTGCTAAGAGCTTGCTCTTGTCTATTATATTACTCATTCTTCTATTGTTCTTGTTTTAGGTGTAATCAATCAATCAATCACACATGGGTGACTTATATTTTTTTTTATGCTATAACTATTTCATGCTGTGTATTTTGATGAATGACAATGTACAAGAACTTAAGAAATATGTTTTGAATGAAAAATTGTTGTTTAAAGTTCTAATACTATTGTTATGGAGTGGCTGTACATGTCTTTGATTGCAACTCACAATCCTCTTAAAAGGCTTTTTTATTCTAAATGTTCCAAGATTCTTTAAGCAAAAGGAACTCCAAATCTGTTTTCAAAATTAAAAAATTCGAATGTTGGTCGTTCCCGTTCCCGTTCGTTCCCGTACGAATTTTGGGTCCAAGTTCCCAAAAAGTTCGTGTTCCAGATAACTATGCATTTTACCATACTTACTCCAGTGGTACATATTTCACATTATTTTCTTCACACAAGGACTGCATCAACAAGTCTAATGTAAGAATTAAAACAGCAATGTTCTTGACAACTATTAAACATGAAGTTTTTCAAAATAAAGACCTGCATATCCTCTGGAAGCACCCCAGTAACTGAGATGGCATAACAACCTGGAACAAACTTGCCTGCAATGGACACAAAGAAGTTACCCATTTGCAGTCCTTTGCAACAAATAAGCAGTACTATTATTATGAGCATAAAGAAAGCTTTCATGCTTCGCCATGAAAAATATGAATATAGATAATAATAATACATATTTAAATAAATTTCAGCACTAGTTTTGTTTTACCACACATGCTGCTCCTGTCTCAATTTCTAGTCCTACGAAATGTTTTAACATTTTTGCATCCCATGCTTACTTTCTTAAGCAGCGCTCTCAAGGAAAGCGAATGAAATCATATTATAATATTAAAGATGCGTTGCAGGAATAACAGACATATTCATGGGCAGAAACTAACATTTGCATGCATGTTTCTTGAACCAGTTGAGTAAACACGTTGACAGGCACAAAGTTAGACACAAAGTTAGACAGAGATATTCCTTCTGCCTCTTCTTCCATGGTCATTGTAACTTCTTTTGTAGATTTCAGACAACTGAAGCTCTTCTTCAGTTCTAAAAATTTCATGTACAAACTCTTTTAGTATCCCATGCAATCTGGCTGTGTAATACATGTCTTCATCATCAACAAAGCTAAGAAAATTACCTTTATAGTTAGAAACTACAGCTCCTGTCTAACAAACATGCAAGTTTTCATCATGATGCTAGCTGCAGTCGCTTCGGAAACTTGGGCATCCATTTTTTCAGGCTCTGATCTCTTATCAGAGAGTATAGTGCTTAAACCCATCTTTTCAGACCTCCAGCCTGAACATTAGTCAACCTTCTTGCTAATGCAGGAATAACAACCATGGATTCATGTTAGATGATTTAGCTGAAGATGTCTTTGAAAAGCTTCATTTTTTTATTTGAGCTTCTTCATGAGATGTATCATCAGTCTTATTTCTAACACAAACATAACCTAAATTGTCTGGTAAACCTCCAGAGATCTATCCACCTTGGTCACAACCACTAGGGTTCTTTCACCCTTCTTATCAACCATTTAAGACATCCTAATACTCACATATACGAAAATCTACACTAGCAGGTAAGACATTTGAAATGATACTTTCATCAGGTTTGATATACTGCATTATGATCTCTGTTCATATATATTATGAGGCTGGCCATGGACATGAGCTCTGGCAATACCAGGAAGTCAACCATGGTAAGATATGGAGCAGATGTCTTCTTGATATGAAGCGTGATAGGCTTGCTGGATAAATCTTAACCCGTTCCAGCCAATTCAATAGTTATAGAATCAACTGTGACTTGAATTTTATTTTCAGAGATGACTTTGGATCCTTTAGAACCATATGAGATAGATATTTGAGACTCTGTGCTATTTTCTAAACAACGAACTAGAGGTATCCTTGTAACAATGCCTTGACCATGTGGCGAACTAATAGAAGCCAAGGACTCAATAATTGTCTATTACATCCAATGTTGGTCGCATTGTTATTTCAAGAGCTGATTCCTTTAATTCTTTAAGCAACCCCATTTTGATTTCTAATTGAGGAAGCTCCAAAAAATTAACAAGTTCAAATAAACCGGGTCAACGTTTAACAAGCAATCAAGAAGTTTGTCATGCAATGCAACTGCTTGGATTGGAGGTTAAAAGCTTCATGCAGTCTGTCAGTCAATACGACCCTTTGCTCCATTCCCAAACATTAACAATGGCCATAGTCAACAACATAATCAAATTGATTTCTGGAATCCATGGAGCAAAGGAGCAGAGGGCTTTATAATGGTCATCCGCCCTAAGTGGCACGTTGCTGTCAGAAAAGCTCAACGCAGCTAGTTTCGTGGGTATATCCAAGTTTCATAAACAGGCTTAACTAGTTCTTCCAGCTAAAATATGCAGAACAAATCACATTGAAGAAAGGTCTTACTGATTCTCAACCATCGAGCTGCCCAGCTTCCTGACGGATCCATCGACGATATTAACCTAGCAAATATGACGATATGGACATATCACATAAAAAAAACTTCACATGGATAAGGAAAATTTTAGATGTTAAAACTTGCCCTGAAAAATTGCCAGTGGTGCACTCGAGAACCCTATCTTGGTCTTGATCCATACTGAAAAAGGGGCAATTTTCGCACCCATTCTTGCTGAACTGCCGACATATTAAAACTCAGAGAACGAAGCAAAGGCAGTCGAAAAATAACTGGGCATATGATATACCTGATCAAATGTCTTTATCAATCGACATCTGAGGCAAGCCCGCAGCTCACGACCCGTGCTCGTCGGTACTTGCGCAGCATGAGCATGTCGCCCCATCTCCTTTCTGTTGAGGGTGCTATCCGTTAAGGCGTCGAAATATTTTTACCCCGGTTATTGTGATTCCATCGCAAGATATTCCTTGCCGCAGAATCACGATCCCGGGGAAACGGGGTCCGTTCTGGCGACCCCGTAACCGTACACTGACAATGCCACGTGCAGCTCCTGATGCATCCCAGCCGTCGGTCAGCCGGGTCTATCCTGGCTGTCGGTTTCGAAACCTTCCGGCGGAATCACCACGCGTAGAAACCGTCGGATAGAATCACAACTCTTATATTCCACTAGAAGGAATCACGACCTTAGGATACCCACGCGGAATCACTAAGTCGATTCCACTCGAAGAATCACCATGCCAGATTCTGCGGATGGAATCACATTCTGTGTTATTCAACGTGGCGGAATCACCACATGGAGATTCCTGGGGATGGAATCACAGTTTTTTGATTCCCCATTCGACGTAATCTGGCAAGTAGGATACCAAGACCGCGGAATCACAAATTCGATTCCAGCGAGAGGAATCACGTAAACGCGATTACGCGGATGGAATCACGATACGTGATATTCAGCGTGGTGGAATCACAACATGAAGATTAGGAGGCGAATCATAGTTTTTTGATTTTCCATTCGGCGGAACCATCACCAAAATGGGCGACGATCCCGACCGGCTTCGATTTGTCGTGGATATTTTGGCTATTTTAATTATGTCCTAGGGATATTTTGAATTCTAAGCGTCTCATAATTATCGCCGTTTTGCGGTACCGACAACAATGTCATGATTGAAGCCGACTCCGTATCATCGTCCTCCGCGTCAAACCCCTAGCATGAGCTGGCCCATCAGGAAGGAATCACCGTCTCGGCGAAATTTCCCTTTCTCTCTTTCCAAACATTACGTTTTCTTTCGCCGAGGTTGGATTCGTGGCTCGCTCTTCCGGCCCCTTTTACGCTAGCGTCCAACATCGATTTCTCAACCGTCTTTGGCTCCGCGTTCTTCCGGCCCCAGTTCCTCTAAGCGTGCGTTCTTGTGTTTTTGTCACTTCAATCCGTTTCGGATGGTGAGTCTTGAAACCTCGCGGCGAGAACTTCCGGGTTGAATCCAGGTGCAAATTACTTTTGCGTTCCACATGAACAATCCCTTGCAAATTAGGCTTTTTGTGCGGCGCTTATTTATAAATATGAATCGAGATTATGGTTGTTCAATGTGCAAGTGTTGGTGCCTCCGGTATCATGCATTAAAGCATCTCATGGAATGCATGCATCTCAACTGTGTTTGCTTCCATGTTTATGGTTGTGATTCCATCACAGCAGATATAAGCGTGATATACATGGGAGTATTTGTACTTCAAGTATTATACATAGAGTGTTGTCTACATGCTCGAGTGCTTCTACAGTATTAATATATTATGTTTTTGTGCGTAGTATTTATACTTATGGTATTTTCTACACATGGTATTTATCGTTTAGTATTTTATCTGGATAGTATTCAAGCGTATAGTATTTTGTAGATTGTGTGTTTGTACTCATTGTATTTATCATAGTATAGTTTATTTATCACATTATAGTATTTTTTAAGCAGTGAATTTGTGTTTGTACTCATAGTATTTATCATTATAGTATTTATCATAGTTTTTCACGTTTTTTTTTTTTTGTGTTTGTACTCATAGTTTATTTATATAAAAATGATGTATAGTATTCGTGAGCATTTTTTAAAATATCGCCGGGTTATAGTATTGCAAGAATGTGTGTTTGTGCTCATAGTATTTATCGATAGTATTTATAACGCATAGTATTTATCAGATTTTGTGTTTGTGCTCATAGTAGTTATCGTTATAGTATTTATGATAGTATTATAGTATTTATATGTATAGTATTTATAATTTATAGTAGTTTTGCACATATCATATCGTAAACTCATATTGTGCAAAACTCATCAAAAATTACAATATGTAGATTCACAATATGCATAGAATCAAAATGGCCCGAAGAGATTGCACATCAATTAACTTAAATCGTATTCTCATAAGAAGGCGCGGCAAAGCAAGGTAGCTAACGGAAATCTAAAATCAACAAGTAACCGCCCCATGTAAACCAAAAAAGGGCGGTCCTCCATCATTGATAGTCGCGAGCTATGCAGAATGGCGGGGCTCGTTTTTCTGCGTAATTCATGCCGGCAAAGAATAAAGAAACATTAGTTAAACAACAATACAGAACATCAAATGAGCGGCCGGTGTATGAACTCACACCTTGTTGGTAGACCAGTCAACCCTCCCAAAACTTGTATCCTTGCAAACATGGAGCAGGAAAGCAAATTCACCGATCATCGGCTCATCCTTGCACTCCACCTTCACGGCTTTGAACCCGGCCGAGAATCTTTCTGGCCACATTTAGCGTGATTCTTCCTTGACGCCGTCTCTCTCCTTAGCGTAGGCAAAGCGATTCTTTGCCCCTCTTCATCAAAGCGTCACCGTGCCCGGGGATGTGTGAAGCGTTGGAAACCTTCCACAGGAATCTGATGCATTCACAACCCTGTCGAAGGTATGGCGGCAGAATGGGCGGGACTCTACCAATGCTCGACTCGGGGCGCTCTGAATTCTCGAGAACCGCAATCTTTGGCCTCAATCGGAGGTCCACCACGAGGACCCGTCGGTATGGTCTTGAGGCGATCGGCCATGGTTGAACAGACGAAGATGGGCGCCTCAAAGGCGTCTTCCGAAGAATTATGAGTGAATACTAAGAGGATGGTGTTGGTCCGATGCCCAAGGTTGATTACGTGGGGTGGAATCACCACTGTGATTACGTGTAGTGGAATCACCACACATTGCGTCGTCGATTGGAGATCGCCGGAATGGCGGAACATCGACTTGACATCTGACTTGAAGGAGCATCATTGCTGCGGCATGCAATGATGGCGGAGGGATTCCATGGCATGGAATCACGAATTGGTGATTCCCTTAGGACGGTTGGCGACTTTAGGGATTTCTTTTCGACCATTGGACGAATAAATAGTTCTCTATTTTCCAATGGAATTTTGCATTTACACATGTGAATTTTGAATTTGTCCATGGGTATAAGCGTGATATACATGGGATTATTGGTACTTATACATAGAGTATTAATACATTGTGTATTTGTACACATAGTATTTATACTTATAGTCTTTTCGTACACATGGTATTTATCGTGTAGTTTTACAAAATAGAGTACTTTTATACATAGAGTATTAATACATTGTGTATTTGTACCGCAGGTATTTATACTTATAGTATTTGTACACATGGTATTTATACGTGTAGCTTTACAAAATAGAGTACTTATACATAGAGTATTAATACATTTATTATTTTTGTACAGTATTTGTACTTATAGTATTTTGTACACATGGTATTTATCACAGTGGTTTTACAAAATAGAGTACTTATACATAGAGTATTAATACATTGTGTATTTGTACCGCAGTATTTATACTTACAATTATTTTATTACACATGGTATTTTATCGTGTAGCTTTACAAAATAGAGTACTTATGCATAGAGTATTAATACATTGTGTATTTGTACCGCGGTATTTGTACTTATAGTATTTTGTACACATGGTATTTATCACAGTAGTTTTACAAAATAGAGTACTTATACATAGAGTATTAATACATTGTGTATTTGTACACAGAGTATTTATACTTATAGTATTTTGTACACATGGTATTTATACGTGTAGCTTTACAAAATAGAGTACTTATACATAGAGTATTAATACATTGTGTATTTGTACACAGAGTATTTGTACTTACAGTATTTTGTACACATGGTATTTGGTACACATGGTATTTTGTACAAATGGTATTTATACACAGAGTATTTCTACATAGAGTACTTGTGCTAAACTCATCAAATTAAAAACCATAGTATTTGTGCAAAACTCAAGATATTACAAACCATCTAAGCAAGGCTCTCCATCTCAACTTCCTTCCAACTCCGTTTCTTGTCCTTTGGCCCCCTCTTCCCTATTTCCAAGAGTGGCTTCATCCTTGCAAGGCTCGTTCCATATGCCTCCTCTTCCTCCAGCACTGACAAAGACGATATAGTTGTGTCTGGTCCATCCTCTTCGTCCATCCTCTCAAGCCTGGTGTCGAGTTGTCTCATCATCGCCTCTGTGGCTATGGGGAGGCTGGGATCTTGGAGGCCCGTCCCCATAACCCTTGCAACACACACGATTCTAGTGAGGCCCTAGCTTCCTCTACGGTCAACCCAACTTTCTTCATAGGGAGAATGTCATCCTCTAGACTAACTATCTCTTGGTGAATCTCGGGGGACCCTTGTGTGTACAAGGGCAAGTGCTCCATGCCACCACTTGCATTTCCATAATCGGAACCTAGAACCTTCAAGATGTCTTGCTCTCACAGAATTGTCCATTAGTTGGATAACCTTAACTTGGTGTTTGCAAAGGTTACCTTTGGCACCCCATGGGCAATCACAACTCGCCCAATTCCTATGTGCCCCACTCACAAAGTACGGTTGGCGGTTGAGATCAAGAGTGCGGACATATGCCTCCCTCCTTGAGGTCTACAAAGGTGACTGCATCATCCGGAATGCGCCTCGACCCTCGAATAGCCGATTCTATAATTTTCTCTTGTGATGTGTTTATGACAAAACCAGCCTCTTTCATCCCCCTGTGTGCTTGTAAATGAAACAACGTGGTGTGTTAGTGCACACGTAAGTATACAAAACACGTTATCTTTTGCAAATTACCTTGAGTATGTTGTATGTGCCTCAACTTCATTGACAAGCATATGTAGTAGCCGATCCATCCTCACGCTTCCGGTTGTGATTTGGAGATGCCCAGGCGCATCTTTAGTATCTTGTGCCAACCCTCTATTGCAGCATTGGTTTCTTGGTTTGAATGGGGGAACATTCTTGTGGCCAACACCCATTCACATATATTGCGAGTCCACTCTCGACTCATGTAGGAGGCCAATCTGGGATACTGAGGATACTTTCCTTTCAGGGTTTCCAACTTTTCTCAAAGCTTCTACTTTAACGACCTCATTGTAATCCTCTCCATAGTCATTGTTACACTGGGGGACACTTGATTCCATACATGATCTCACCCAATTCCTTAAACATTTGGTTCCTTATCTCCTTGTTCTTCACGTTCTTGACTAACCACTTCAACCAGTCTCTTCTCACATGCCAGATGCAAAGGTTCAAGCGCACGCTAGGGTAAACCTGAAGTGTAGAGAGATGCCACATGCTCATAGAGTGTGCAAAATGAACCACTTAAAATTGCTCATAGTGGAAACATTGTTACCTTTTTAATTGCATGTATTTCGGCATCACAAGAATCGGTGATAAAGCATGAGGGCTTCGGGTTGAGTCATGGGTTCAACCCACACTTTCATGGCTTCTAGCCATCTTGCAATTGCATCTTTCTTCTGGGAGTTCGTGATAATCCAAGCCAAAGGCATCCCATTGAAGTACTCATCGAATCCAATGATAGTGAAGAGGTAGTACCTTTAATGTAAAGTAGCAACACAACTTAAGAATGTTAGCAAGGAAGCTAAAATCTTATATGAGCATTGAAATGCAAGAGGTGCAACCCTACCTCATCCCATTTGTCTTGTAGGTGGAGTCAAGACACAATGCCCTATCCTTTCCAAATCTCAACAAGGCTCCTCTTTGGGTGGGAGTCATAACCCCCAATGGAAGATGTCACCTTGCTCATAATGGAATACATTGTCAAGGTGTTGTTGCACCCACATATGAGTGCTTGTAGCTTCATCTTCATGCAACTTCCAAATATTTTGGTCACTTCCTTTTTTCAATGTTGTAGATTTCATGCATCTTTAACATGTCATCTCTCGAAAAGCCCCTCCAAACCAAGTAGTTCCTTCTTCAAGCTCACTCTTTCTTGGTGGATATTCATCACCATTCTAGGTGCAATGTAATGCAATAGCTTTTTGTTTGATCCATTCTCTCTTTTCATCCGTGTGAGCCACGCGATCCAGCCTATACCTCAACCCTTTCTCAAACTAAAAGCTTTTTGGTGGCAAATTTGACCTTCTTTGGTTCACATGATCCCATTTGTGGTAGGTAATTTGAGTGGTTTTCGGAAGAAGGTAGAGCTGTCTCAAAGTGAAATGACATTGGCATCCCCTTCTAACACTCTCCCCCCTTTGAACCCTCCTCCTCCTTTGCCCTGGAGGAGGAGGTCGATCTTCCACAACATGGGTGTTCCCGAGTAGTTGTCTTGGGGCCCGAAACTACACGATTAGACCGCTTTCCACCATTGAGGATGAATCAGCCATGCTTTAATTTCCATGTGTAATCTACAAAAACTAAAGAATTGCATACCTTTTCAGAGAAAGATATGTCCGGATGCCTGGTTTTGATAGCCCCTTATTCATTTGAGAGCTTCTTATATAGAAGTTGCAGGGTGCATCCCCATTTTTTTGCTCCCCAGCAATGAAATCCGGGACTCGTGAGGTGGGAATATAGGAAACCCACACCAATTGAGTGCCTCCTCCATCCGGTCCGGGATCACGGTGCTCTAGAACCGCCCGGGGCAGCCGACCGCGGGTCAAAATGCCCTTCTCAAGGGGTTTGTTTGCCAAATCTGCGCTTGCACGCCACAAGAAGCGTAATTAGAGCTTAGCCACAACAAAGAGATGGGCGGAAAGTGTTCCGGGCACTTGCCTCCTCAATCTTCTCTTCGAGGTCCATGACAAGCTCGGCCGAGGGACTCGGCGGCGTGATCGAGGAGTTCCATTGCCAAACGTACGCTTGTGATTCCGGCCCGGTGGAATCGGCACACTTACGTCCGGCGGTAGGACGAACTCCACGACGCGCCACAATGTGTCCAACGGTTTTTGAGCGGGCCCGGATGCATCCACCGTCGTCTGCGGGAATCACCGCCGAGGAATCACGTGTCGGAATCACCTGGGGAGTGATTCTATCCTGCGGGATCATGGAGGAGTGATTCCATCTAGCGGAATCACGGAGGAATGATTCCATCCGGCAGAATCGCTCCGGAGTGATTCAATTCGACGGAATCACTAAACTGTGATTCTATCTCACGGAATAGCGTTGTTGTAATACCGTCGGGTGGAATGAGAACCTAGGGCCAAACGTTGAGAACCAAGTCCCCAATAAATAACTTAAGAGTGCAATTTTTTTATGGTTCTTTTTATATAGTGTGTATTATTGCTTCTAGTGTGTATTATTTTTTTGAGGCCGTTCGATGATGCATCTTCACAGGAATATGCCGGCGGGGCAGATCCTGGCCTTCCGCCATAGGTCAACATGGGGTCAAATTGACCCCATTTAATAGGGCCTGCCCTCACGACCATACCATTGCCTAGAGGCCCAGAAATACAATATACTATTTCGTAGGAGGCCAAGAACAGAAACAATAGCAGAGCAAAACAACCAATTCCACAATTTCACCACAGCACACAAACATGGCATATATACATTCATGGAATGCAAAAGTACACACGTGGCTTGCTCGCCATCACAACAACAGTACAGAAGAAGTGCATCACACCAAAACAAGAGAAGATAAACACGAACACATGAGGCTAGTTGCCAGCTTTCCATAGCGAGTTTGCCTTATAACGACATGTAATTGCCATATATCCTGTGGCAGCAGCGCTCTTGCAAGGCTCATGTGGGATCTAATAGTATGAAGCTCTCCGAGGCACTCCCATGCAACACTGTTCATGGCATCATCAATTGCTAAATAGAATCTGTGGAGCTGGCGCCTCAAAATGCGCATTGAAACTGCCATCCTATGCATTTCTGTACCAATCTGAACTATTTGCCTAACGAACTCTTCAACACAGAATGTCTCCTCAAGCTCCAGTGGGTAAGCGTGCGCATCTGTATGGGAGGCATCAACGCGAGAATTGATCAAAGAAGGATCTATATGGACCACATGGTGGTTGGCACCATCCTGGGCATTCGCATCCACTTCCATTGGAAACCTGCAGCAAAAAAACCAATACATGAAGCAAAGCGTACAATCCGCAACATCTAATAGGCCTATCCAAGCGGCCATGGTGTGATCTCCAGTATGAGCTAGAATGTAATCGACATCATTGTTGGGTATCACAAACTCAGGGCTGAACGTAGGGTCACACAGGTCATGGAAATTCTCATCCGGCTCATCAGCAGAGACCGAGTCATCCCAGTATCTCCGTTTGCCATGCCCATTTCGTTCAACTGGCACATAACGAGCTGATAGGCCATACAGGATCGTTCGGATATCTAATGGCATGCAACGGGCAGAGCTGAGGAGGATCCTCCAGGTTGCACGGACCCTATGTTCATTGACGTGAGCTGTGTTAGAAGGGATTATCCAGCTGCTGAATAGAGTATATTTGTCGCTTCTAATCATTCTAGCTAAGGTGAAATTTAGACTTCGGTGTCCGCCGGCGTCCCCATGGTAGAAAGCGAATTTGCCTTATTCGGGGAGGTTACAATTATCAAGAACATACAGTGCTTTCATTATCTCTAACATCCCATCTCAAGTAGAGATCCTTGCCCTTTTATATCATGTAATCGGTTACATTATGCGGATGACATGAATAATGCACCTTAGCGATATCCTTCATCTGTAGCCCACCATCCCTTCAAAGCGATTGGAGCTGTTATTCTTACACACCTTACAAATCAAAACAACACATCTTTGGCTTAGATGGCGGTTAAAGTCTCTCTTGATAGTTTCATTGATGGCCTTAGGAGTTTTATAGCGTGCTCTCAAAAGCGGTCACGGACATGTAAGTGGTGCGCAAAGGAGCCTCTCTCAAGGCAATAGCCCCCTGTATGCATCTTACGTCCGCGGAAGGATGATAAGGCTTCATAGAAGCTAAGAGGAAATCCCGCCCTAAAAGGCCTAATGTCACGGACACATCAATTGCCTCCCAATTCATGGAGGAATTGGCCATGGCATGAGGCTCTTGGATTTGTCCAGATTTGGATGTGCTAGGCATGCGCGAGCGGGCGGATGGGATGGGTATGTGGACAAGCGGTATGGCGGGGCATGGTAGCAACAGTAGAGATGGGGGCATGGGTACATTTGCACCTTCCCTTTCTTGATGCCTTCCTCATCGACATGCTCAACAAACCAAAACAAGAAGAAAGAGCCGCTCACTGTTTTGAAGAACCGGGGAACCACATCGGATAGGAATAAATGGCCTCCCCATCTGCTTCCTGCCTTCACCACCGCGATTGCATCAAGCAATTTTAGAATCCAGCTGTTGGGCACGCGTGGGATTATCCGTCCACAGACAACAAAAAAAAACCTATACCTGTTCTATCCAAAACGTCGATGCAGTCCCGACCAGCTACTATTTTTCTACATAACAATCCTCATTTGTGGGGTATGCATGTACAAGTTTTTGTATACTGTATATTAAGGTTTGCAAAATACTATAAGGTTTGAGAAAATGTACTTAATGGTGTTAATTTTTATACATGTATTGTAAATATATTTTTGGGGCTCTGGCTGCCCCTCGTAACCCCGTGTGAATATGCACCCAAACCAAAGGGGTTTAAGGGGGATTTTAATTTAAATGTGTTAAATGCAATGGTTTATGTTAATAATGTTAATGGTAGTTGTGTGTTGATTGTGATATTAAAAAAAATTTGGGCCCGCCGGGCCCTAACTAAAAACCACGAACCACTTGATCTTTATGACAATGGATTAATGCTTGAGTGGAAATATGATAACTCAGGATAGAGGAATTCTACTGGTGGGTATTGATTTTGGGAGCTCTTCTATGTGCAAAGCACATTGCATTTACAAATAATAGTGGCCTATAGAAATTTAAACTCGCATTGTAGAATTCGAACTAACTAATCCACCCATAAGGTATGGCTAACACTTCATCCATTTGCAATATAAGCTGAAGCATGGTTAAGGGCTTCAGTTTTCCATGTCAAAGTTTACCTCAATGTATCTTTGAAATGCCATAAAGTAGTGCATACTCAATTGTGTCCAATATAAATCTTGCATTTTAAGGAACCTTTCATATAGCCAACATTAGCAAACAAAAGACAGTGCTTGATATGCTTTGCAAATGCCTGTATATCTCTTCAAATACCTATAGGGAAGCCATAATAGTAGGTCATAATATACAAAGCCAATCGGATATCTTGTAAGACATGCATGTATAATGAAATACTTTCTTTGTATTATGAAGATGTCGAGATGGAAAGAACATAAAAAAACGGCCGGCATCATCTTAATAAATCCTTTGTTTAACAAATGATCTGAGAATATTTTTGAATCTGACGCTTGGTGCAAGATTATGGCGGATTTAAATGCTCATCTACAAGATACTCTGTCCCCAAAAGGCATTTGATGCATCGGTGCATCGATTGAAAGCCTTTTGTGGCAGGTCGTTTTTTAAAAAACTATCACGGTGCCGCCTTATTCTTGCCGAGCTAGAATGAAAGGGTTTTACCCTTGAGAAGAAAAGCTAAGCCTGGGGGTTTTGCACATACCTCCAAAGTGCTAGAAGGCAAGGCGCACTCATGAAACACCTCTATATACACGTCGCAACAACGGATTACATCATGTTCAATCAAAGAGGGATCTCGGGCATAGCGCATTGGAATCCTCATGTTGTGGTAAAGTCCACAGCGTTTGGGGGTTTGAAGGCCCAACCTTAACCCTAAATAAGCTCGTAAGAAAACCGGCATGAGCGCTGAAATTTTTTTTTCCAAAGTCTATAATTTGGAAGGAGAAATCTGTGGCCCAATCGAAAGCGTTGAATATTTGATTGCCTCACGAAAGTTACGGAATGGCCTTTTTCTTTTTCTGTGCATTGTACCGCGAAATTTGGGTATCCTTCATATTGATGTATTCTCTGGACCCGAAATATGGGTTAGCAAATCCATTTTGCTTCAAATCCGACCTTAACCCTAAATAAGCCGTTAAAGAAAACCAAAAAGTCTATAAATTTTGGAAGGAGAAATCTGTGGCCCTGGAGCGGCTTCTACGGTGGAAACCGACCTTGATTTCCTCACGAATCTGTTTTTGCATCTATACAAAAGGCAACAAACTTACCCGGGAACCGGTTTTCAGTTTGATTCAAGAGAATCCGAGCTCGAAGAAGCGGCAACCACAAAGCTGGCGCACCAACGGATAAATTAATCACATGCAACCTAAATTTAGCCTAAATCCGGCAGTTCTTGGTTTTATTCCCAAAAGCTCAGGCCTAATCCATTAACCAAGCATAACGACAAGCCCCTTCTCAATTTCGACCGGTTATGCCCGAGAGTGGAAGGAAACCCGATTTTTCCAAATCCGAGCTCCGGGGAGACCCCTGCGACCTCCCAAAACAGACCAATCAACTTTGTGCAGCGGCCGCTCATAGGAAGCAAAAAGTAACGGCATTGATTCCTCTGGCATTGTACCAATCTGCATATTTCTTGAGATGCTTCTGTTTGAATCCAAGCCACCCTAACAATTGCAAGACCACTGTTGCTACCTCTTTGCCATGACCTTTTTCATCAATTTGTGCTTGTTTTACATCAAAAACACCACTTTGAAGTAACAATGCAGCCCCTGAAAAGCTCCTGAGGGGTAGTATCCTTGAATGAATATGTAGCATTATAAATTTTGAAGCGGCGGATGGCAATCCCTGGTCGAACAAAGCACCCCGATGTAAGAGCAAAGGGGGGTGCATGGAATGCTCAGACACAAGCACAATAAATGAGAAAAGGGCTTTCATTATAAGCCCTTGGATCTTTTTGAATTAAAAGAGGGCTTTCTTTGTAAGCCCTGTGATCTTAACCATTGAGGAGGATGAAACAAAAATTGCACAAATTGCATGCAAAAACTTGGTGCACTCTAGATGTACTGATTAGTATGCCTCGTGCAATACGCCCATGAAATCATATGAAAACCATGCCAAAAAGCGTATAAAATCACAAAAAAAACCCCCTGTTATAATGCTACATATTAGTCTTATGGTCTTTATCCCTCAATTTAAGAAAGTTATCAAAAAGTACTACAATGTTATTAATGTACTATGCTGAGAGTGTAAGTAAGAGCATATAGCATTTAAAGCATAGAATGTTCATAGCTGCAAGATGATTGGCATAATGTGACGTTCCCTACTTTGTCTACGATGCTCCCATCATATCGGAAGGAAGGCGGAGTTCATCCCTTGGCGACCAAGGCGATAGAGGCCATCCACGACACCCATCTCTTGGCAAGGAATCGATGAGGAAGAATGGATGGGTCATTTGTCCAAATCTTCCCTCGGGACCGTCCCTATTTAATAGGCGTAAATAAACATAAGCACATGACATCAGATACAAATAGAGCTACCTCAAAGGGTGGTCATACCATAGCATACATGTATAAGCATATCAACAACATCATCAGCAAATGGAGATCCTAAAAGTGCTCTACTCTTCAAGCGAGGCTTTTTCGACTTTACGCAATTATAGTAACACAAATCCTCCAACACCTTTGGGCTTCAAGAATACCTACAAGGTCTTTGAAGCCACAGTTTTCTCACATCCTTTCTCTCATCATGAATTCGGTTCATGCAATTTGCCAGTTCTGTCGGATATCCCTTCGAGCCCAATTAGGTAACAAACATTGAATTTGGCACCTTTTTTTTTCTCTACTATCTATCGCCTTCAATTTGGCATATACTCCTCTCATTCCTTTCAACTATTTCATCTAAGCCATTAGTTCCGTATATTCACATAATATTCCATGAACTACACAACGTCTCCTAAGGTATGCCCTTCGGGAAATCCAAAAACCACTAGCCTATCAACAAAGAAAGAAACATGCAGACCTGCCAAATCCAGAGCAGACCCACTAATGCTTCTACTAAGACAGAAAAACTAGTGGAATTGCAGGCTTGAGGCGCTTGTATAAGTTTTCAGAAATAAAAGAACAAGGTTCCCCAAGTCCCCAAAACTAGTAACATTCTGACTACAGTACATTCAAAGTATCAGAAGCTCTATACAACTTACTATTGGAAAAGCTAATCCTTCTCTTTAAGCAGTAATGATTCATTATGCAGACCATCAATATTAAAGCACGTAATTGTAAAGGTAACAATGGTGAAAATGCTTGTGAACATGTCAACCCGTTAGATCCACAGGTCAGCATATCAAAATTAGAAGAAAGAACTCAAAACAAGAAAAGTCCTGTGATTTTTGTCCTTTGAGACAACCGATACAAAAATTTTCCCAATGTGCCTCAGGGTATATTCACGAGATGCCAATAAAAAAAACTAAATCTAAATATATACAGTTTCATCCTTGAACAATCCCAATTATTGTTTGTGCATTTACTTTGAAATTGTATATTAGTCAAACCATTTTGTCCTTGATGGGACAATCATATCATAAAAGATATGCATATATTTTGGTAAGATATTACTTATATTCTAAACAAGGTGCACCCTGGACTACCACAATCGTTTGATTTGTCGATTCTACGACTCAGATTGTATGTTGGGGCCCCTGGGCACCTCTCGTTTTTCTTATAATCATTTATGATTGGAGGCGCCTATGATTTTGAGATATGAAATATGATTTCGGCTAAGGTTTTGAGGAAATATCGAACCTCTATACGACTTTGCCTAAGATTTTAGAATATGAAATACGGGAGCTCGAACCTCTACCAAAATAATTCAATGTCCTAACTAAGACTACTATATCCAATATATACAGCGAGCTAAAGCGATTATTTTTTATCTTGAATCTATGTTTTTTTTATAACAACTTATTCGATTGTTTTAGGGATATATGGTCTATGGTTTTAGGAATTGTGATTTTTACATCCATATCAAATTCCCCTGAAACCCCCTGTTATTTTGCTACATATTCTAAACGAGGTGTACCTAGACTACCACAGTCATTGGATTCGTTGATTCTACGACCCAGATCGTCTGTTGGGGCCCCTGGGCACCTCTCGTTTTGCTTATAGTCATTTACGATTGGAGACGCCTATGATTTTGAAATATGAAATACAATTTCGCCTAAGGTTTTGAGGGAATATCGAACCTTTATACGACTTTGCCTAAGATTTTAGAATATGGAATATGGGATCTCGAATCTCTACCAAAATAATTAAATGTCCTAACTAAGACTACTTTAACCAATATACCTCGCTAATGCGATTATTTTATCTTGAATCTATGCTTTTTTTTTATAACAACTTATTCAATTGTTTTATGGATATATGGTCTATGGTTTCAGGAATTGTGATTTTTACATCTATATCAAATCCCCCTGAAACCCCTTGTTATTTTGAGTAACAGTTGATGATGTGGGCGGAGGAAGCAGAAATATGGTCCCTCACACAGGCAGGATTTAGGTACTGGTGCTCTATTATTGATCGCATTTTCACTTTGCAGGCCTTGGTTGTGTTGACTTTGCTAAGGCTTTTCGACACTGTACCTCAGGACAAGTTGTGGAAAAAATTGAGGCAGTTGCGGGCCCCTATGGATTTGCAAAACATGATAGTTGTATGAGGCATATTCAGACCGACTGACACCGTCGGGACAACCTTTCATCAGTAGTATTGGGATCTGCCAAGGATGACCACTTTCTTCAACGCTGTTTGGTCTATATATTGATCAATTGGAAGGTTGGCTTGCTGAATATGGGGGAGATGGAGTGCCAAATTATTAGGCAGCCCATATACACTGACGATGTGGAGCTCTTAGCCTATAGCCCAGAGGACATGCAATGCCATTTGGATGCTCTATAACTTTCTGCCGGGCCACTGCCATGTGGATTTATTTGGCCAAGGCTAAGGTGATGCACATCTCATCCTCGCTTTAGCCAAGGCCTCACTCCTTCACTTACCAAGGCCAAAATGTGGAAGTGGCACCCATCTATAGTATTTGAAAGTGGAGTTTCCTTCTACCACATACTGGGACACATCCATCAAGTTACACATGACGGGTTGGAATGCACTGTAGGCCATACAAAATATAGTGTATGATTGGGCCCATCAGTCACACTTGTTCAGGGCTTTGGTGCATGTTCTTCTATATGGGATCGAGGTTTGTGGCCCGGTTGTATTCCTCGCCACCTGGAATGACCTGGAGCAGGTACAGAAAGACTTCCTAGCTCAGGCACTTGGAAAATAGTCCATTGTCTCATATCAGATCCTTCTACATGGAACATGTTTTTGGCCTCTTTAAAGGGTCGTACTGGACCGTTGCATTATCTATTTTCAGAAAGTGGTCAGTATGGGTGACGTTTGTCTCCCAACCTTGCTTGTGATGTGGTATGGGCCTGCAATGCCTTAAACTTGCTGGAAGGAACAATTTCTCCCAATGGAATGCGCAGAAACACATGTGCATACAGGTCCAAACCGAAGAAGACCACCATTATTTGAGGCATTACCTTGATGCTTGTTTTTTTAGAAAGCTTTGGGATACAGGTGCTCTGGAACAGGTCAAAAGGTCACATTATCAATCAGTTCTGTACTCATAAGAGGTCCACAACACTACCTACATGCACATTTTTCCATGAAGAAGCGTAAACTAATAGTTCCAATTCGAACAGGTGCACATCGCCTCCGCAATAAAACATGCCGATGGATTCAAGAGGCTACGTCAGTATTGCCAACTAGAAGTAATTGAGGATGAATATTACGCTTCTCAGAATTGCCCGGCCTACAACCATGTCCGGGCACTCCTAACCGGCTACTTTACGGCCTCAATGGGGTGTAGAATCATAACTTCAGGAGATCATGGATGTGCACACTTAAATATGTTTTCTAGCATGGCTGAAATGTATCATAATGTGTCATTGTACAATTTATCATCATGTTACTGCCAAGGTTCTTTCCTCAAAAATTCTTTGAGGCGAGGGTTTTTAAATCCTAAAATAATACATTTGTTGCTCTATCTGATTGGGCCCCATAGGCTTATTAGTCTCCGTGGGTGATAAAAATTCATTAAATTCAATTCAACTCAATCCAATTCTCTTTCTACTCTTCTCTCTCTTATTTCTCTAGTGTCTCTCTATCGGTATATCCCCTCCCCTTCCCCCTCTCTCTCTCTCTCTCTCTCTCTCTCTCTCTCTCTCTCTCTCGGTGGTTAGTCCACTTTCGTCACAGCTGATGAGGTCTCGTGTTGAACCTCACTGGGATCTTGGCATCCTAGGACCTTTGGCCCTGTGTGGTATCCTTCAGGGGTGGTGCTCCTTGAAGAGGGGGCGTCATGTATGTCCTAAAGGATCTTTGGCTTGTGCTCTGACGTAAAATACATCTCTCTCTCTCTCTCTCTCTCTCTCTCTCTCTCTCTCTCTCTCTCTCTCTCTCTCTCTCTCTCTCTCTCTCTCTCTTCTCTCTGCCGCACATGACGAAATTTTTTTATCTCGTGCTATCTGTGAGAGATAATTTTATACCAGGTAGTGAGAGATAAAGAGATTATAATCTCGATGCTTAACTAGCCCGGTTAGGGGGAAAAAACAGATACATTGGTAGGATTTTGGGTTACGGAGTCCCTTGTTTTTTTTTTTCATTTGGATCCCTGTTGGCCTTGAGGGAGGCGTATGGTAGTGAAGGCGATCCTAAGCGGGGATATCCCCTTTAGCGGGGAGGCGTGATGGAGCTTCTTGAGGAAGCTTGGCCGAACTTAGAGCTAAAAAATCGAGCTTTGGGGTTTGGTATTTGGAGTACGGCTTTGGCGAGAATTGTAGAAGAAGAGTAGAAGCATAATATTACCATTATTTCAAAATCTGAAGAGGAAATAGACAAAACCTGATGATCCTAAAATAACTTCACGTTTTGATTTCCTCTGTTGTTGATAATGTATCGAAGCCTCGATTTTTGATATTCATCAGCTCAAAACAGGCGCCATCGGATGGATTTACACATCTTTGCACCCAAGGAAAGCTTAAACAATGGCCAAACCACGACTTTGATGCTACGCTTTTCACTTATAAGTCCTTTACTCCATTTACAATCAAATCCATGGACTTTTCTCAAAAAAGCAGGCGATCATATTTTAATGCAATCAAGGTATCGTGACCCAAATGCAATGCGAGAAGAACTATTGCGACCAAAATCTGTGCGAGAATAACTCACAAACAACTTTTACATAAACATTACGAAGCTTGAGAAAAAGCTTCAAATCGATCGGACTTCATCTATGGAGCGGATATGGCACTTGTAGAAGCTGCATCTAAATTGTTCCGTAACAACAAAGCGCCTTGCAGGAAGAACAAAAGCAATAAAGGAGAGTTCTGATTTTTATGGGCTTGAGGGATACTTCGATTCTATAAGGAAATATCTATGAAATCGCTTTTTGTGGAAGCATCGAGCTTCCTTCTTGCCAAGCAACAACCCGTAAAAAAAAAAAGGGCGGGAGCTATGGCAAGATTTGCCGGAAGAAAGAAGGAGCAGCGGGAGCTATGGCAAGATCGCCCGGAAGAAAGAAGGACGCGAGGAGCTAGAAGAGTTTGATGCATTCGGAAGAGCCATTACTTTCGAAGAAGGAGGTGCATATCGAGGAAGAGTTCGGACGCCATAGCCTTTTCATTTTGCGAGAAGACAAGATAACAAAACCAAAACTTTCCACGAGCACCAAAACTTTCCACGAGCAGAAACCAAAATGGAAAGTTAATGGGTTATGTATAATGGAAACGCCCTTGTGATTAGGGGCAAATTATCTCTCAAAGGGAGGCCAAATTTTTGACTCTCCCTTCATCTCTCGCCATCTCCCATCTCTCCCCATCTCTCAAATTGTCTCTCAACCCCCATGTGGCCGCGCATCTCTCTCTCTCTCTCTCTCTCTCTCTCTCTCTCTCTCTCTCTCTCTCTCTCTCTCTCTCTCTCTCTCTCTCTCTCTCTCTCTCTCTCTCTCTCTCTGGGTTCCCCTCCCCATTTATCTCTTTATTCTATTCTCTATGCTCTCTCTGTCTCTCTTCTCCGTTTATCTCACCATTTGCTATATTATATCTCTTCTCTCTAAAGTATCTCCTCTCTCTATTCTCTATTATTTATATTCTTCCCAACTGTCATACTTATTCAGGGTTTTGGTGGAACATGTTCTTTTATACGAGGTCAACGTCTGGGGCCCAAATATATCGGCCACCTGGAATAACCTGGGGCAGGTACAGAAAGCCTTTGTCGCTTGGGCACTTGGGGCAAATCCACAGTCCTATATCATATTCTTCTACAAGAGACATGTTTTTTTATCTCTGAAGAGGGTCGCACACAACTGACACGTTATTTACTTTCAAAAGTAGTCAATATGGGCTATGATCGCTTATACAAACCTTGCTTATACTATAGCTACAGGTCTGCAGCGCCCCAAAGCCTGCTGAAAGGAAAGACGAGCTCAATGGTTCTCACGACAGAATGTACAACAACACAGGTGCATACATGTAGAAACTGAGAAGGATCACCATCACTTACGACAGTACCTTGGGACTTCTTTCCTCAATAAGGTTTGGGATGCTAGTGCCCCGGCGCATGTTAAGATGACACACTACCAGCACCAAATCAATTCCTTGCTTACAGGGGTCCACAATGTCATCTCCCTGCACATTTTTCCATAACGAAGTGGAGATTGATAGCATCAATTCGCATAGGTGCACATTGCCTCCGAATTGAGACAGTCAGATGGGTCTGGGAGCACCATCAAAAGAGGTAAACCTTGCATTGTTGAACCAATAACCATCTTTCCACTAACCTAGCCTCCTCCATCCCTCGGGACCAACAAAGGGTAGTACATGAATATTCACCTGTTGTCCATCGTGTGAGGACATGATTTGTCAGTATTGCCAACAAGGCACCATTGAGGACAAATGTCACGCTCTTCAGAACTGTCTGGCATTCACCTATGTAGAGAGCCTGTTATCTTGAGTTGGTCCTACCTAACCGGTACCCGCTCCATATGTTCTTTGGACGACATGACTTCAGTGGGTTTGTTGGGATATTATCTCTAGGAGATCATGGATGACCACACTCTGCTATGTCCTCAAATACTGGACCGAAATTGAAAGTACCGTAATGTATCATTGTACAGTTTCTCAGCATACCTATTATTATCAAGATGTTTCCCTCGAAAACGCTTCAGGATGCGGTTTCTAAATCCTGATAGTAATCGATTTGATATACTCTTCTTCATTGATTCCATAGGCCATTGGTCTCTACAAACGATAAAAAATCATTCAATTCAATTTAGTTCTCTATCTCCCCCTCCCTCCCTCCCTCCCTCCCCCTCCCTCCCTCCCTCTCAAAACATGGAAGTTTGAGTCGTCTTTCTAAAGATCAAGAGAGAAATTACCATAAGCCTGACAACTATGATCGTGTGCCACTTGCTTTTTAAGCAATTCCCCTCCAAACTGACTTTGCAAGATAATGCTTCTTGGTGTAAGCGTTTTGACCCGATCCACGTATCAATCTTGTTAATTTGGGATTTTCCGATTTGGCAAAAAATGTTTCTGGATTTTTTTAAAGCTAATTTTTCTTTGGTTTTGAGGTTTTTGGAAGCCAGTAAAGGTTTATAGATTTCCAAAAATCGGGATTTGTTTTTCAGCAAGACTAAATTTTTTTCTAAGTTTCAAAGTTTTCTTCTTTCTGCTACATTTGGGGGCATGGCCACAAATCTTTCTAGTAGATAGGTATGCAAATGGATGTGCATATGAAATCGACGGATCCGTGTTCTGATTTTGACCAGCTCTTGGCATTCCGAAGGTGTGATTGGGAAGAAATATCCAGATCTCTGGCCCCTCCAGTCTTAGTTTTATGCAAAGCCCAAGGGATCTAACCATTTGCAGAGGCACCTATACTCGATTTTATTAGAGGCCCCTGATATAGCTGCAATTTGTTTTATTATATAAAAGTTTTAACATGAATTCATGTGTAGCGGTTCTTTTGCATATGCAGCTGTATGGCCATCTGTAGTATATACCTTCAATTTGTTTCTGCTACATCTTTATTGCATTAGCTAAGCATGGACGTAAGCATTCATTCGGTCTTACGTGATGTATCTTTGAAAATTTTTATTGTAGGCATATAGCTATGGGCTTGATGATTACATCAATCTGGAGTATATGCTTGAAGTTGTGGAGCAGAAGAAGCAACTCACTATAATTGAAGATGCAAAGGCTGGATATTATTGCATTGCAGAGAGCATCTTGAAATATATCAATGGTAAGGATTCCTATTGTGTTGTTTCTATCAATGAATTCTTTATTGAAGAATAGAAACACCGGTGGAGCGATTAAACATACCCTATTTTGTTTTAAGGCAGATTTTGGGGTCGTCGAGTTTGAGAGTGTGGACTCACGTTTATTTGCCCAATGCGGCATTTATAACTATTCTCATCCTTATTTAGTAGTTTAATTCTTTACCGATTTCCATTGGCCAAGCAAAGTCAACAAATGTGACCAAGGTCATAGCGGTATCTTTTTCCTTTCATTGGATTGTATTTTGGCGACCAAATCTGACTTCAAACATTTTTGTGGAAAGTTGAGCACTCAAGTGTGGCTTTAACGTTTCTACATGGGTTGACAATCATTTTGGCTGAAACTTCAGATTCATGATGTGATATTTTAGCGGGTATAGTTTCTTTTTCTATACATGTCATAGTTTCTTTTTCATGCATGTCAGCTTTAACATTTCTACATGGGTTGACAATCATTTAGGCTGAAATTTATGATCCATAGATAATATTTTAGCAGACATAGTTTCTTCTTCTATGCATGTATTGTGCTATATGATTTTTTTTACCAGATGTTAATTGTTCTATTGGTATTTTTGGTAAAGAAAGTATGTCAATCAGGTTAAACATGCTCACTTCTTATGCCTCATATTTGGAATGGATTTTAAGAGTGTTACATAAGATACATATAATAAGCCAGGTATCATCAACATTTGTGCACAATATTTTTTCTTGATGTTGGACTATAGATATTAGAGCTCCTCAAGCTATTATTTGGCAATCGACTTCATGGATTCATACATTTTTATGGTTTGACAACGATAAATTCTACTTTCTTTGATTGACATCCACTTCATCTAAGAATACAGCTCGAAAGCAATGTGTAGAGCAATGTAGCAGGATTGTCTCATATGGTGAAACACATCTGGGCAGCTTTTCCAACTAATTGATCTATGCCCTCATCAACCTGGCCATCATTTCCATTGGTCAAGCAAAGTCAGCAGACATGAGCAAGTGCACATATTTCCAGGCCATCCTAATGTTCTTTGCATCTTTTCACCTTATCATATATTTCAAATGAGCTTTTCACAAGTTTCAACAAGAAATTTTAAATTTATAAAGTGATATGTTGGGCTCCATCTGACTAGGATAAACAAAACATTCACGAGAAGGATTCAGTCATTCGAACCATTTCTTATTTGTTGCCATCTCGATACAGGGCCATTTGGTAAATGATATGTGCGAAAAGGACCAAATTTACAAGAGATCCGTCCTTTATCTTATGTCAAAAAGATCAAGGCTCTCTTAGATACAAAGAAAGTCGGTGTTCAAAGCCTAATCATTCAAGTCATAATTCATTTCATCTTTGCCGGGACAAATTATGCGTATATCACGGATATGGCTATGGAAGTCCTTTCTTTGAGGATGGGGCTGGTCACCATTTTTTCTTTCTATGCTCTGGCCCAAGCATTCTTTGTTGGAATTAGGGGTTTTAATTTCCCACCTTTCCTTCTGTTTCTTGGGTTTGTTGGACAAGCGAAAAAATTTTTTAGGAGGAGGACCAGGAATGAATATGTAGCAAATCTTAGGCTAATAGTTATGCAAAAAGAAAATTGCCCATGATTGTTCGGTAATTAGCCGAGCAGCAAGGGTCACCTGTCTTGTATATGGGAACAACTCAGCTAGTGGTCCATGGTGGAGAAAAGCCTTTATGTAATGTCCTATTGAAAATTGTCATTAGGATGGGCACTATTGATGGACTTGTTAACCAATGTCTCAGAATGACTAGTCTTGGGGACGTATCTGTCTTGGGTGAGGTTAAGCCAACATACAATGAGGTCCCCTTCAATTGCGCACTGTAATGCAATATAGCCCCTCTCACCAGTGCATCTGCGACTGTGATGATGACAATGCATGGGTACGTAGTTGGAGCATTGAACACCATGATGGGTTGCCGTAGCAATGTGTATAGGAGCATGAAACTCCATACAGGAGATGATCAGGGCCTGGAGCCACCCCATGAGGTTCTCCCCTGCTTCCTCATGGAGGCTGAGACCATGACATTGTGGCTCTTGTGCCTCTACTCCTGTTGGTCTCTGACCTGTGGCAATGTTTACTCTTTCAACAGGTGTTATCTATTGTCTATGAGGTGCGAGTTGTTGTTTGTGATGGGGATGAAACGATACATGTTGTCGTGGCAGAGTCAGATATTTAAACACGAGCAGCAGTCGCAATAGGTGGAGTAGTCTTCACCCCCCGAAGCTAAGAGCTTAGCACTCACCGAAATAGTCCTTGGCTTGCCAATTCACTCATGCAATTCTGCAGTTGCTCATGAGCATTTACATGGAGGTCTTTACCATGCTGAGCGACTGCTACCCATGGATCTTTCATATCGCGGTTCTGAGGTAACTGTAGTGTTACCTCATATAAATATATGATGGCCTGCTTATAGACCATCATGTAAATATATGTTTTATGGCATCTTAGGATAACCACCATATGACATAGCTAAACCATGAAAACCGCTTTGTATAAGGAGATGAACCAAGTTGTGAAAAGCAACATCGGCCATCCATCCTAGCCACCAAAACCTATGTGAACATCGATTCATGTGCATCTGAAGTGCAAAAGCTATTTAAGCACCAAGCATCCATGAAATGGTAGTATAGGAGCATGTTTGCCTACCGAAACAGCTACCTTCAAGGTTTTTTAGGAAAAAAATATCCATATAGCATGCATGCCAGGGTTTTGCAGGATTACAACAATTTGGGATTGCCAGAGAATCTGCATCCAGAACACAGTTCCCATATACGAATGTTTGAGCATCTAAGCAGCTACATCAAGGCTCCAAATCGTCCGAGACATATCACTCTACATTGAAAATATGATTCAGGGCAGTGATTCACAATACTAGGTTCCTGTATTTTTAGCACTACTATTATCTGCCTTTATTCTGGCCGTTGCAGCACAACAACCCCGTAAGTAAGCTTATTTCAAGGCTGAGTTAATTCCCTTTGTGTAGGGTCACCATGTTTCGCGCACTTAAGAGGCAAACTCTTGTAAGTCGAGGTACATTCGCGCGCTTAGGCATCCGCCAGGTGTGTTGGATACCTAATGTCTTGGACTGCAACATTGTAGAACAAAATTTCATCAGAATCCCTAAAAATTAGAAGTTATAGCATCATGAGCTTGGGGGGGGGGTCCACGGTCCTGCCCGTTATTTTAATAGCCCCATTCACGTATACCCGAGCACCGCCATCGCCGGACTTATGGGCCAGCGTGAAGATGTCGAGTGTGCCACGACCGCCACTTAACATTATATTAGTCCATCAATCTCCACGGCCAGGGAGCGGTGCATCAATCTGACTTCACGCTTACATCGTTTTCGCCATGCCGAGGCTCCTTACGTCCTAAAGTTGCCGGCTATACGTGCCCTAAAGTAGCGGATACCGTCCCCAATTTTCAGCCTACCTCCATAAACCCTTCCTAATTCTTTGTCGATTAAGCCCCTAAGCGGCTCCGGCCGTCTCTGCTCCACCGATTGGATGAATTTGGCCTTTAAAGCGAGGATTTTTGAAAACGGGATGTCAAACGCGCCCGGACCCATCATTCCCTTCTTCCTTTAAATTTGGAGTTCATTGTCTCCCTGCGACATCCGAAGTATTATTCATTAGCCCTCGAAGCGCCACAGGTAAGCGTCGGCTTCTGTTGTCTTCTTCAACTTAATTTGGATGTTTTGGGGCTAGACTAAATGTGTTTTCTTGCATTAACATAGCAGGCACATCGGTTATTATGGATCAAGCACGAAGGACAAGCTTCCTTGGAAGTGGGCCGACCTAGGACACTGCCAGGTCCGGAAGGAGGGGGGCTCCGTCGCCTGGGAAACAACCTCGCAGACCTCCCAGCAATCATCCCAGCCCCAGCAGCTCCACAACATAAACAACTCCCAACTTTTTTTCAATTCGCAACTGTCTTGTTACACCGGCGGAGGTGACCCGTGCTGTAGATTCCTCCCTCCATGTTGAGGTGTCTCCAGAGAGTCTCAGGTTGAAAGGGCCTACTACGATCTGGGGACTTAATCCCTTTGCCAGTTGTAGTTACTGAAGAAGATAGCATCCTCTACCAAAGCCCTGTGCAACCTTGAATGCTTCCATCCACATCTGCATGGCCACCACTGGACGATCATCTTTCTCCCTTTTTTTTGAATGTGATTGTGGCCTCTATGTCCCTTCCCCCTCTTTTAATCTTGATCTGGAATGTGGCATGCGTGCCAAGAGTTTTTGTGATAGGCCTAAGTGCCATCCTGTGTGGCATCCCTCGGACTTTTTGTGAATGAAAATGAGTTAATGAAACTTTAGTTTTGTCCTAACACTTGCCTTAATGAAACTTGGTTTTGTCTTAACACATTTGTTATATATAATGTTTGTGTATGTGTAGTGAGCATGATCTGAATGGCACAGAACTTAAGAGGTTGGGCAGGCTCCAGTTAATTGATCACCAATGTTTGTTGTATTATACATCCAGAAATATGGTCCTGATGAGTTAACAAATATATCAAACGTAGTAAACAATGCAATGGATTTAGGGTTGAATGGAAGATGCCTTAGTTGTCCATGGTCACCAATCATCTTCTTGGGATACTGCCATATGCAAATATTAGTATTGTATCACAAATACCAGTTCTAGAGCCTAGTTGAACTCCAACACAAACCAACAACCATCTTTGAATGAATGAGCCATAGGAGCCCTCCTCTTTACTTCAAAATGAAAAAGTACATCAAATTCTTAGAACACTTCCAATAAAATACCTCATGCCCACCGGCCTTTTTGGGTGTACAGTATAACAAAGTACCATGACAAACTTGTATAGTGGACTACAAGGTAATAATGGAACAAGCTCTAAGCTTACAACTCCGTTGTTCGCAAAACAATGACGCCAACAAACATAAGAGCTTATAAAACTCGAGAGGAACATCGACTCATCCTAAGAACCACCCAACTGCGGAGGCGTCATGCCAACAAAGGCCATCCATCGCAAGCCAACCAATCATGGGGATACATGCAACCATGCCAATTGACCTCAACGTAACTTTGCAAAACCACCAAATGCAACCCACGGGGCATGAGGGCCCTAACCCAAGCACGAGGGCCACCAAACCTCTGGCACGAGGGCGAACGCTCACGCAAAACCACCAAATGCAACATCCACTAGGCACAAGGCCTCTAACCCAGGCACGAGGGCAAATACTCACGAAGCGAAGGCCACCACAAAAATCCACACCTCGACCACGAGAGCCATCCTCTCGTTGGCATCCCGACAAAAACCACCAATCACGAAAGAGAAACACCGCCAATATCAAACACTCGGCACGGGACTATAAGTTCTTGCCACGAGGGCTCAAGATTATCAAGAACAAGAATACTAGAAGCTACTTCCTAGAAAGAACAAAGAAATGAGGGCAGAGAACAAAACGGCCAAACAAGAAACTATCTAAAAATACTAGGGGCTCAAAGGCAGAAGGGGGTGGGAGGGGGGGCAAGCGACCTAATGAGGAGAGGCTTGAGAAGCGGTGATAGAGACAAAAAGGAGACAAAGCAGGACTTAAATACTCCAAAGGGAACACTCTAAAGAGGACCGTCAACTAGCCTCAAGAAGCGGATTTATCCGCTTATCTCAAGCAATAGATAAATCGTACTTCTAGAGCCTAGTTGAACTCCAACACAAACCAACAACCATGCTGAAAAAAGAGGCAGAAAAACCAGATAGTGACCACGTCCTTGCATCTAGAATGCTAGGTAGCAACCAACATGCCCAGTGCAACAGCCGTGACAAGCGTAGATAAAGGGGGAAGAGAAACGAGCACGGACCTCATCTCTAAACTCTAAAGTGGAACGAAGTCTAAAGGCCGGATCCAAGCAAGACGAATGAACCAAAGAGAATCAATAAGCACACAAAACGAAATAAAGACAACTAACGAGTGCATGCAAGCTAACCTAAAGGTTGAAACCACTCATACATACAAAAGGAGCGAGGAAAACGCATGACAAGACATTGAGAGGGGTACACAAAGCAGGTCCCGACAACTAACAGCACAAAAGGAACACTAAACTAGAGATGGAACAAATGCTAAAAAGCCAACAGGAATTCACATACAACCTCCAACTGCAAGAGAGCAAGTACAAAAGAAGACATATAAAATACGTTAAGAGCACAAAACTACCAATATAATACCACTTGAATAAGAGCAGCAAAGCTCCAAACTTCACAAGGCCTAAGACTACAAAGCTCTAGAATAACACAGCACCAAACCAGAAACGAGATCAGTGCAACTCAAAGCGTACTCAAAACACCACACAGACCAAAAACTACAAAACTGAGCTATGCATCCATAAGGACATAGTTTGAGAAAGGCAAAAGAGAAAGCTTAAGCAAGCACACCTCCTAACACCCCAAACAAATTATGCACAAATTAAAGCATGCAAAGGCTAGAAAAAATGAAGGAGAGATGAGGCCAAGGAAAGAGAGAATCAAGCTATATACCCCCGTAAAATACCCAAAAACTGACTCAAAACAAAGCAAGGAGAAAGGCTAGCATGCACCAAGAACTGATAAGACGTGTACACAATACTACAAAAGGATGAAGGCTAAACAAAGTTTGATGACCAAAACTAAGCAAGAAAGCATTGGCATGAAGGTTGTCTTATAAGCACCCAAGCCAAACAACTAAATAAGGCCTACAAGAGAAAGGGTTCTATGCCACACTCAATGCAAAGGAAACAGAACACGAGTTGGGTGCGAAAATTGAGAGCATAAGGCAAAGGCAAGTTTAAACAACTAACAACACCAGAAGAAAATATGAAACGCTCTAGCAACATGTAAATGATCAAACTATTGAGCTTAACAACTTCAAACCTCTATGGACAAAGTAAACACCTCAATCAAGAATCCCTGAAGATGCAATCCTACGCGTATTAAATTACAAGACATCTGATCGTGCCTCTCAAATGCCGACCAACCATCGCAACGATGACACTCTATAGTTCTAAGCTAACAAATATAAACACCCTATGAAATTCAAATGGAAATGTCGAAACTCATAAATTCGAGAAGAGAATTGCACAATGCAAGCATGAAAACACCACCATAAAACTTCAAAAGTAAGCAACCGAACTCACACAAAGGACTCACACAAATAGGACCGACCAGTGCGCAACAAGATGAAATTCCCAAATTAAAGGTCCAAACCTGCAAACGAGCTTTTCACCACATCTCCACAACTAAAGTCAGTAATATCCGCTAAACATCGTCCAAAGTATAAAACATTGAATAAACTGCGCCCCACAAAAATTAGCGATCTAGTACCTCGACAACCTGCACAACCTCCAAAAATTGTTTCGTTGGCAATATAGCAAGGTCCAAATCAAGAGTCATTAGCAAACCTAACCCAAGTCACACAACAATTTAGAGCAGAGCACTGCTAATAAGTAAAAACACCCATACACCTACAATATGAACTAAGCACGAACATGCCACATGGGCAAAGCGCACTCACCAAAGGCGCTAACATCCAAGGTCCATCCAACCTATCTGAGAAACTAGGAAAGCGATTGCGGACTAGATGCCTTAATATGCCGAGAAAGCTACCAGATGATGCAAACCATGTAATACCCATTCCAAGTAAATGTACAATTTGGTTGCCATGCCTTAATATGCCGAGAAAGCTACCAGATGATGCAAACCATGTAATACCCATTCCAAGTAAATGTACAATTTGGTTGCCATGCCTACTAAATATCTTGTCATGCTAAATATCTTGTCAATCTGCCTTGCGAGTACCACCAACGAAAATGCCATGCTTTGCTATACAAAATGGCTCAAGAAAAATAACGAAATTGGGCGTTAGCAAAAGCCACAACACCTAGATTAAGTATAATGCTTGAAAACAAGCACAAAAGCCCTCTAAAAATCCTTGATAACTTAGCGTCAGTGTTGCTGTCATCTCCACATATAAGCAAAAGAAACCCACTAAAATTAACCACCTTATGCAATAGAATACTGACTAATCCTCTTTAAATCTAGCTCAAACAAATGCTCTCTAAAAACCGGCCCTTGCAAGTGTATAATTGGTAATGCCATATGCTGTCACGGTAAGGCAAAAAATGCAAATAAGAGCTAACTCGAAATTTGAACCTTTTGCATTATAAGGGCCCCATGCCTTAGGCAGAACGAATACACTAACAGTCTTAGCTACCTGTGCAAACATACAATCTACAACAAAAAACTACATGCCCATGTTGTTTCCAAATAGTTCTCCATAGCCCAGCGTAGACTTCATAGGTCAGCGAAATCTAAATCACTTCCAATAGTCAAGTACAAATCACTCTCAACACATACATTAAAACCTTCTGTTTGAACTCGCAAGTTCTGTTTGGCGATAGCCAGACCATGGCCCACGCCAAATCAAAGCCATCCATGTCGCTCCAAAATGCTAAGTAGCAACCCCAACTCTCGAACACCGGGATTCACTATTATTATGAAGCCGCTAAATCTACTGCGAATGTGATAAGATATGCTCCGACAAATGATATTATGAGGCATGCAACAACTCTTGAGTTCTACCCATTCTCAAGAAGCTAGGAGCGAGGGAAAGTCATGAGCGATCTAAAGAAATGTCCAGGCATATAGAGATATACTACACATATGCAAATAGATACGCTACCAAAAAACTGAAATACTGTTTTACTTTCAACCGGGATTTAGTTGCCATAGTAAGCAAGGTAAAATAAACTAGAAACAAGTAAAACGCTGCCGATAACTATGACCACTGACTATTCAAGCAACAAAAATTGCATTTACCTTGATGCATCAAATTCAAAGGCTACAAAAAACTGCAATATTGTTTTACTTCCAACCAGGATCTAGTTGCCATAGTAATCAAGAGAAATAAACTCGAAACAAGTAAAACGCTACAGATAACTAGGACTACCTGCTAACAAGCAACAAAACTGCATTTACCTTGATGCATCAAATCCTCCAACGAACAAGAAAGGTACTAGCCATGCCAAGCTACGAATACATCATCCCACGAATATACCATGTGTTGTCCGCACTTGCAAAAGCTATTACTGAACATGGCGAAGTTATCTTATGGAAATGAAGCAAGGAATGACTTTGGCATCTGATGAACCCAATTACAAGTCCATACCCATCTGCAATAACCAAACATTACATCCAAATAACACCAGGCGAAGACAAGGCCATTCCAAAGCTATTTGCAAATAAGCTGCACAAATACATAAACTCGAGATATGCTAAACTCTAGCAGGAGAAAGTAGGCCCACCAAATATCCAACAGATCTAAAATATGAAGGAGCAAAAGATGCCAAGAGATGGAATAAAGGAAAAGCATGACCAGAAAAACGCCAACCCTCAAGGAAACCACCACCAAGCTTTCAAGTAACAACCAACCAAAAAGAAACTGCATTACTCCAAGGCCTCAACCCATATCCATACCGTGTACTAACTTAGACCATACTGGCAAGAAAAGGTTGAACTACATGACTTGCTTGGAAGCGACTGCCGCTGATGCCCAGTTCCAATAATAGCAATGAAGACAAATATGTTAGCCAAGTAAAACATTGACACAAACTTGCTTGCTTATGACTGAGGTAAAAGATGCACAAGGATGGAAAAGATCCTAAGCAAAATAGAGCAGGAAAGTCCTTATGGTAAAGCCCGAATCAAACCTCACTATAGCACCACCTATAGCTAATTGCAACTCACATTCCACAAGAAACAGAACTATAGCCCAAGGTAAAGCACTACTGCTACTGCGTCAGACCTGAGACAAATGTGAGATGCCTAGAAACTACACATTAAAACTTCAGCTTAGTACTCGGGAAAAAAGCCGGTCTTCACAGGCAAAGCTGGCATTAACTTAAGAGTTACAACAACAAAACTTAATAGGATGCGTACTAGGATGTGCACATGCTCATATTGCAAATACGAAAACTCTGAAAGACCTCTATCACAAATCTTAAGCAGTGCCAATGATCAAAAAACTATGTGCTTGAATAATCAACTGAAAACAAAATAACAGAGGCAAAAGAAGAAGCTCCAACAAGAACCTGCATCTACCGACTAGAAATGCAATATCCTTCTCAACTGGCCGCAATTACATAGTAAAATATTTACATAAAACACCATAAATAACCTGGAAAAGAAGCTAGAGGCACACGACAGTAGAAATGCCATAGGCGAAACCATGAAGTCACTTGAACCGATGAAGCATAATGCCGAGACCTATCTTTGGAAGATCCTGTAGTGAGGCGATTCTTGAGGATCTACAAATGCATAGACACCCTTCAAGCAAAAGATGCACAGACACCCTTCAAGCAATGGCTGCATCAGCCAGAGGCCAAAGAAACGAACAGCAGAAAGCGCAAAAGAGCCAACACTCAACAATAATTGTTGCGCACGAGCGAAACAAGCAGTGCACGAAGGTCCGAACCAGGAAAAGCTAAACCAACAAGAACTGCAGTACAAACTCTGAGATGTGCCCCCAGCGGACTAGCGGCCGTCGGACTAAACCCTACACTCTGAGATGTGCCCCAAGGGATTAGCAGCCGTCGGACTAACCCCTACACCTGAGAGAAATCACCAAAATCACCAAAGCAACGGGCTACAAGCGACCTAATGAGGAGAGGCTTGAGAAACGGCTGATAGAGACAAAAAGGAGACAAACAGACTTAAATACTCCAAAGGGAACAGTCTAAAGAGGACACGTCAACTAGCCTCAAGAAGCGGATTTATCTGCTTATCTCGAAACGCAGATAAATCGTACTTCCCTTAAAAGCCTATTGTAGACTAAACAAACCTAGTTAGTGAATGTGTTGCCCTCCTCGAATCTTGGTGTTGGTCCCGTGCTTCAGACATATTTGCCTTCCAAGTCTTTGCAAACTCCACATCCATTCCTCTGGCCCGGGAGATTACCCTGTCCACACCTATTTCGACTATTTCTCGAATGATCCTAGCCTTAGGGTCTATGGCCTTATCCCTGTCGTGCCGAGGGCCAGAATTGGCTCCTGCATAATTGACCCAACCTTGTGTGTCCAACCTCATGGAATTCCCATGGCCAATCTCAGCGTGTGTCTGTAGCTCTCCCTCCCTGTTGACCAAGTCCCATGTCTTCATCGCTGATCTGATTGTGCTAATGGAGTTTGGGACAGGTTTGACCAGAGGCAGGAACCCTTCTATGCTAACATCCTGCACATTAGCAACGTCTCCCGAGCATAAGTGTGTATCCTCCAAGCTACACATAACCTGCACTTCTTCTTCACTATCATGGGCAATCGTGTGATCACTCATAACTGGTGTTGTCAATCCATTGACCTGCTAATGTTCATAGTCCAGTGTGAATGATGTTTTGACTATTGGAGCCCTAATTGGACTTATCCCTTGCCTCATCCTCATCCTGTTTCTAACCTCTAATCTTTTGCTCTTCACCTCATCACTCATTGGCTTCTGGAAGCTAAAGACTGCAGCCGCTCTTGAAACGCCCTTGGGGTATATGAGTTCTCTAAGTCTTGCAGTAGAGGATTCAAATTTAGCATCTACATTCTTCTTATTTTCCCTTTCTTCCCTATTTTGTTGTGCCCTCTTGGCAGCCTCCGGCCTTTCCAATTTACTTCTAGCAACCTCGAGTTTCCTGGCTGCAACTTGCTCATTCTTTAGTCACGTAGCCTCAGCCCTTCTAAACTTCTCAGCTGCCAAGGCCTCATAGAAGCCATCACTAGAGATGTGCACCCTTCCACTCAGATCTGGATCTAAACCCCCTCTTCCTTGCCCTCATGGCCTAAGACTGTTGCATGTAGGCATGTGAAGTCCTAAGGTTTTCAGGAAGCTGCACACATGCATGTGCTGCTCCCATATCATGAGCTGGTAGCACATGTTGCAGCGAGGGCCTTAAGGGTGCATCCATGGCCTCATGGTTACCAACTTGTGTGCCTTCTCGCTGAGATGGATGCAGATCATGGCTTGCAATGTCCACATCGTCAATTACATGTTCATGCTCTCCAGTTGGCTGTTGGCCACCATGCTCACCAAACCGTTGCTCTCCCATAACGTTTACCAAATCAGCCATGTTGAATTGCCTCCCATATCCTCAGTTGCAAATCAGCCATCACTTTGCATAATCTGCTCTATGGGCACCCTACCAAACTTGCCACTTTCCTGGCCTGGCTTAACCTTATCCGAGTTGAACGGCCATATCCCAGTTGCTTCTAAACCCCGCCTTGATGTTGCTAGGTGTCAGCCCTGATTCAATGGCCTGTGAAACGAGCTCCGCAATGTCCTCCCTCTTTGGTTATGTCCTCCCTTTGCTAACCATATAGGAAAACCTCAACCTTTTGAATGCCGCTTTGAATGGTGCAAAGCATGCCACATCCAAAATGGAATGTGTGGGGTGGAAGTAGGGCAAAATTAATGCCCATTTCTTTAGCTGCCAAAATTACTTCTAGCTCCATATGGCTGCCATGGCCATCCAATATTATAAAGTGTGGCCTTGATGGGGATACTCCACCTAGGGCCGTAGCAACAAAATGTGAAACCAGGACTTGAACAATTCTGTCTGAGGGTTGGACAGCCTGAATTGCCCCTTCCTCACATCTGGCAATGTTATCTTGCCTCATCCGAGTACCCTTGAAGATGTACATATTAGGTATTTTGAACCCTTCAGCATTTACACATACTAGTATTGTAACTCACTCCCTGTTGTTCATGACAACCTCACTTACCCTATTCTCCCCTTTCCTCCCTATGATCTTCATGCCTTCACCTTCCCAGCTTGGATGCCAGTCTCATCAGCATTTCAAATCCTAGAGGCCAAGAAATCAAACTCGCCATAGATTTGCCGCCAAAATCGGCATAGAAGTTATCCAAGTTATCTTTGTGTCATAGCACGCTTTCGAAGCTATATCTAGTGTCTCTGCACTTCTTAGTGCAACCTCTGGATGCCTTTGCTTGGATAGCTTCCACCATTTACTCCCAGGAACCCCACGGAAATTTGAGTTGCCGCATCCATAGCCATCTGTGCTGCCCTCTCTTTGACAGCCGAGAGTGTAACATCCATTCCCTACTCGGCCCTAGAGAGTGTCCAGTTAACAAATTCTTCCTCTTGTAGAGGAAGAATTTGAGGAATCTGGATTTGTTTATGAGTTATCACGACCCATGGCTTGATCCCTTATTGTTGACTCCCGGATTCCAGACCTTCTAGATGCCTCTCTAACAGATATACCATACTCACTAACCTCATCCAATATGTCGGCCATTTGATCTTTAGTCCATTGCCCTCGTTTGGTTGGCCTCCGTGGCATTGTGGGGGATACCGTACTGATTTGTGGTGCCCGACGCAACCTCCTGGGTGCAGTGACCCTTTTCCTCACTGTAGGTACCCTGTTGCTGGCTTCACCATCGTCTCCCTGCGACCTCTTGTCGAGACCATATCTGTTGTTGTGCTCCTCACGACCTGATGCCGATAAGCTTGAAAATTGGAAGCTGAACCTGCCTTTTATCCTGTTGGGAGCCATAGCGGGAGCTGGGTATTCAAATTGGGTTCCAGTAATCGAGTGCTGGAATGGGCGCGAATTCAAGCAAAGGGCATTGAATTATACTTTCGAATCGGCATAAGTGTTCTTAACGCAGCCACGAGTGCATAAATCTGTTACTACCCTATAGACACCAATTACACGACGACGGGCAACTGGGCTAACGTATAGCGGAGCTCTGTTGCACAACTATGGACACCAGCTACACGACAGCTGGCAACGGGGCTAACGCATAGCGAAGCTTTGTTGCACAGCCGCAGACACTAGTTCACGACAGCGGGGTACAGGGCTAACGCAACGGAGCAACCCATAACGGCCAAAGGACGTCCACAAAACATCAACTAGTCACACACGTGGTGAAGCCCTGCCACCATCCCACGGTAGAGGGCCCGATCGGCATGACACAAGGCGATGTCGCCGCAAGACGACCCGGGACCCGTGCCAGGGGGCCATCCGATAGGGGCGACCATATTCTAGATTCAGGAGCATAAAGAAGGAGAATTTCTTGTCACTGGATTGGCCTCGGTCTTCCATAGTTCAAACCGCCATCTGCAAAAAGCAGAACAAGAAAGTAAGATGCAAACAACCAAAGTGGATCTTGGGGAGTGGCGATGACGAAGTCGAGTGGGATACATTCAATACATGTGCATATGCGAAATTTCAAAGGAAATCATGCACCTCGGGTTAGGCAACCCTGCTAAATATAAGGGCATTTTCATAATTACTATAAAACGAAAGGGCACTTTTTATTAAATTTCCGAGATTAATATGTTGTTAACCTTTTCTTGCCTGGCCGAAAAAAAGATAATTATATTGAAGATTAGGGTTTTGCATTCTCGTGGGAAGGCGGGAACTTGTTTGCCCAACACCGGAACTTGCTGGGAGGGCAGAGGTACGTAATTTTCTATCTTAAGCTACCGAGCTAGAAATCAGAACACTGCTCTAAGAATATAGAATACGGGTTTGGATTTTTATGCGGCCATAGTTTTATAAAGCACTTAACTTTGCACGAAGCCATTTAGGAAAACGTTTTGGAGATGAAAGGTGTAATCTTTATGCAGAGTTTTGTTGCTTTCTTCCACTGATATGATAGAAACAAGATGTGAGTTATTAATCTTCTAGCTATTGAGAAGTTTGTTTTGAGCTTTATATGGTTTGCAGGGTAATTGCATTGTTGCGGATCAGAGGTAGGATGTTAAATGCATTTCATAGGAGCACAGCAAATGCTACCGCACAACAAAATGAAAGTGTAGGGAAAAAACGCAAAAGAGAGCAATTTGTATATGGCAATTACCATTTTTACTATGGGTACCGTATTGGCCAAACATTAAATGAGGATCCACGTTTACAAATTTTCAGAAAAAAATGGTTTAAGTCCAGGGATTGTTTGGACATTGGATGTAATGAAGGCTGCATCACTATTGCCATAGCAGAGGCTACCACTGTCGCAGCATGCTGGGTGATATAGATCCAAACCTGATTAGTAAGGCACAGAAAAAACCTAGAGGGACATTTATCCGGCTACAGTACTAGTGAACAGAGTTACTTAGAGAAAGAAGATGCTAGCGGCACCAAGCAATGCAAAGAGTCACGAAGTTACTCTAAAGTATGGCCTTGGTGACATAGTGTCTTTCAGGACGGAAAACTACTTAGAAACTTCTACAAACTACAACGCATATGACACTATTTTATGTCTCAGCGTTACGAAATGGATTCACCTTAACTGGGGGATGATGGGTTGATTAAGTTTTTCAAAAGATATTAGGAATTACGTCCTAATGGATTTTTGGTGCTGGAGCCACAACCTTGGATATCATATAAGAAGAAGTATAATGTCTCAGAAGTAACAAAGCGCAACTACAAAGAGGTACTTCTACGACCAGAAAACTTCCCTGAACTTCTGATCAATCAAGTTGGTTTCAAGTCATTTCGCGAGATTACTTCTGCTACTCATAGTACCACTGGGTTCAACAGGCCTGTTTTCTCTATTATAAATCTCCTAAGGATCTTGGTGTCATAACATGAATTGATCTTTTGAAACTTTATTTGAAAATTCTTGAGATTCTTGGAACATGTTGCATTTTCTCATGTTAGCAGCGCTTTCCTTCCTTTGCCACCAGCAGCGTTTTTTATCAGCATTAGCACGGTAGTGTTTGGTAGAGTTGTTTGGCAAGATTGTTGTGTCTGGTGAAAAGTATTGCCAAATAAAAATTCCAAAAGGCCAAAGTTTACCACTATTGAGACTCCTCTTAATGTTTAGATAGAACCCTCGTTACACTCCTAATTATTTATCACGAGCTATTTATCATGTCATTGATTACTCCCCTGTTATTATTGTCAACATTATTCCTCTTTTCTATTCAAATATTACTTGGTGTGCTGTTTACTCCCCTGTTATTATTGTCTACATTATTCTCTTTTCAAATTCTACTTGGTGCGCTGTTCAGGCCTCAGTTTAATCCCCCATTATTATTGCCTACATTATCTTCTCCTTTTTTGATCCCGTTTGGACATCAAATGGCATAGATTTAACCAACTAGTTCTATATGTTCAGGCTTCTTGTTTCCACTCGACACGCAGCACATTCAGGTGTGCGTCCTTACATTTCAGCTCTAGCGCACATTTAGAATTTTTTATCTCACATTCGGAACCAGAACAGCAGCTTGAGTCTCATAGACCTTGTGGTTTCCGTAAATCAATTTAATAATCTAATTCAAACAGGATCTCGCGTTAAGAGTAGAGGCGCAATGCATATTGTCAGCAAAAGAATTCAAACGATTTCTGAGAATCCAAACAAAAGAAGCACGTTCAGGAGACCTATATTTATTGCAATGAGCATTCTCAATGACCAACTCCAGCAAACAGTATCACCCTCGGAAGATGCCACCTCAAAGATAGTGTTATAATATTTATTCAAACACGTACATTTTCCCTCATACTGATATAACACAATAGAAAGGAACACATTGATGAAAGTTTCATAGTATAAGCTAGTACCTACAATTCAACAATTGTATGCTTCTTAATAGGACTTTAAACTTATAATGTCAATATTCCAAGAAGCTTTAATAAGCCTTTTTTATTTTTTGGATGAAAGCGGCACAATCCCTTTCCCCTCCTGGTGCTCCATCTAGCAAATTGCATTTCAAACAATGGGCTCATAAATCCTACATCCTTTGAATTTGCCCTCTACGAGATACCATTCAAAAATCCACGAGGAGCTGCCATTATTACCGTTTCCCTGGTGAGTTGAAGCTCTACTATCTATTCAAGGAAAGTTAGTAGAGACCCAAGACATAACAGAAAAGTATCAGAATTGGCTTACTTTCAACAGTGTATTGTCTCCACAATAGACCAATAAGTTGCCCTGTATCATCCAGCATTGACATCTTTAGTACATGAATTATTCAAGTTCACCCCAATCTTTGTCGTCACTATTTTTACTTCAACTGCTGGACTACATTGTCACTCTGGGCAGAAATCTTGCCTTCGTCCTAGCCATTCTGCAAATCTTGTGAACCTAAGATTCAAGTACAGCAAATTCAAATAAGAACAGGAATGATCATGTCAGAAGATCTCTAGTATAAATGCTTTGTGCCCTTTAAAATCAAAGATGAAACAAAGCGCTGACTTGACAGTAGGGATATGAGTTGTGAAGGATGTCCATAATCTAGCTCTGTGCCTCACTTTTCTCTGCTGTATGTTTCACAGTTATACCCTCGATCCAGTTAATTGCGATGCAATCATGCTATCCATGTGGCATGTGCTAACATTGTTTTTTTCTGGTCTGTAACTGCTGCTTTGTTCACGTGTCATTCAAACCAAAACTCTTCTAAGACAGTACAATTCAAATAAGATGGACCATTGGATGTCTGAGAAAAACAACTTTAGCCACTAAGCTGTACGTAGGTGCAAAATAAGTATCATGGCTATTAAACAACGTCTTAAAACAAGTTTTTACAACAAGTTATAAACAACTAGACTGCTAAGCTGAACATTTCGAATCTTCTATTGAAATAATCCAAACTCTGTTTAGAGGCAATATGATGAATATCCTGCAAAATGTCCCTTTTCCTTTCAGAAATGATCCACTATCTCTGCGTTCAGAGCAGTTAGGATCAATTCAAATTGCCTTTGTAGACTCTATGCCAATTTCTGGAAATAGCTGGCTTGGATCGACCATGCATGATTTTTCTCCCAGCCTAGACAGGTACCCTGAGGGTATCTCTCATGTCAATGCATCCCATGATCTGCATCGGGCTCAGGTATTCTTCATGGAGTTGATTTTATATCCATCTATAGGCTGTTTTGCTCCCTTATAATCAGGCATTAAGCCCCGGACGTGCTTCACATATTATACTACGAACTTGTACATCCTCCTTTGCATCTCCACTCTTGATGGCATCAGATCATGGTTCTTGAACCTCTTATCCAAAACCACAGACTGTTCTGCATCATCTTCCTTTCCAGCTCTATTTAGGTCTGAAGGACTATATTTCAGCCATTGTGGTTCAATTCCGCTCACTATTCTTAGGGGCTTACAAGCTGGAGTAAGTCTTTTTTTTAGAATTACTTACTTCTCCAACATGGCCAGACTCTCTGTTGGTTGTACTCCCAACATATACTGTGTACCACCTTCAAGAGAATATAATAGTTCTCTTAAGTTATGTGACCCTGGAGTCCCTTATATAGCATGTAAACTGTAAAGAACCTCCACAAAGTTTTGACACTCTCAAGACAGATATCTTCATGATCCAGAGTTTACAATTAGTTCTACAGTTTTGTGTCATGGCAGCAAAATTTGCTTCATGCCATGTAAAAGTAGCAGACCACCAACAATAAAAGTTAAGGTTTGACTTCATGTTATTTAGGTGTTTGCAAAAAATGGCTTCATTTTGCCCCTGCCACACTTTGCCCCCTCCCACTTTGCCCTTTTTTTTCGCGGCCTTCAAGTTCCTGCTTTTTTATCTTTTAAAATTACTCAATATTGTTGATTGCCCTAGTGACCCTTTCAACTTTTTTGTTTTAGATGCACTGTTGAGATTGAGACCTTTTGATAGACCAATCCATCGGGGACGTTAGGACTTGAGCGGCTGACTGGGTGCTCCTGGTTTTCCCTTGTGAGCCACTTTACTGCCTGTGTCAGTTTTCCTACCAAGATGATGATTATTCCTCAGGTGCATCCTCTACGAAGCCATTTATAAAGGTGAGATCCTATTGTAAGGTTACCCCAACAAAGGGAAAATGAGTGCAAATTTTGAACTAAATTATATCAAATTACCTTGTTATGAAGAACAGAAGCAGCCGTATAGATAAAGCAGGCCAATTCTTCAACACTTATCTACAAAAACAAAAAATGTTAAGTTATGCATGGAAGCTTTTCTTAGTCAGAATATGAAATTACCTTTGGTATACAAAAGTGGCTTTCAAGGGAATTGTCCTGTTCATGGCTTTTGCTGGTCTTGTCAAAAAATGGAAGGAGGTGCTCAATGATCTTCCTAAGAAAAGTAAGCCATAAAGCTTATACTTTGAGATTTCAATTATAGAAATGGAAACTCCTTTGCATTTTAGCATCTATAAAAAGCACCATCAAAGAACTCCGGTTCTGCTTGTGCGCCAAGACCCTAAAGGATATTTCATTTGCTAAAATGTTAGAGACCCCATCACTGGGAAGCTTGATGTATCTGGATTCTCATTTCAAATTGATAGATTTCAAAGTTTTGGGTTGCTGATAGTATGAGAAAGCATAGGGCTTCCACAGCATTTGAACAAAGTGTTAACACTAGGGATAAATATTGGTTTCAGTCAAGATGGTCATGATCCTCCAGCAGGCTTGCCAGACTTGAGCTGGAATATCTGCCCACTACGAAACAAGCTAGTCATCCTGCTCTGACGCTTGTTTAGAAAGTTTGGCTACTACAGATACTGATTCCAAATTATTTGAATTATTTCACAAGCTCCTAATCCAAACTAAAGAATAATTTCCCACTTCAACGCTTATTTCACTCCTTGCCCCACTGACTTCCATTACCATATTTAGGGTGAAGTTGAACTGATAAAGGCAGAAATGTGACTTTACAATAGTAAGCCTGGGGCTTATTCAAGTGTGGCAGGTCAAGGCCAAATTAAGCCTAATTGCTGGGTGCCTCTGGAGACTTGGTTCGGCTACCATCCAAGCTATTTAGCACAGTCATCACGGGAACATCAGTGCCCCCAGGAGGAGAAAATCATACAAGCTCCTGTAATTAATGCTTGGGCCTTGCATGAGAAATTCAATCAAACATGCAGCATCTCAAATCACAATGACCATCACTTCCATCCAAACCACAATGCCATGAAACTCAAATAATCAGTTCGAGACCATCAATCTCATGGTTCATTATTTTATCATGCAATCCCTAACTTTATACTATTCCAGCTAAAGGCCACCAAAGTACCTTTAACTTAAACAGCATTTACCAACTCAGACCTGACTCCAAAAGACAATGACTAGCCATTGTTAGCATATGCTGGGATAACTTTTGCATGAATTGTAGCAGCTAATATGTTTGGCTGCATACAAAAGAGATAAAGGGGGTTGTTAATACACCAGGCCTATTTGGGCTTGTGGAGTTGAGATAGAACGCTAAATCATCGCGCGGGCGGAAAAACACTGGCCTCGATTCTCAAGCAATTTTGGTTTGAACGATCAAAAGAAGTAATATCTCATGAAAATAAACGCACGTAGAACATATTTGGCCTCAAGCCTAGACTCAGTTCACCAAAGCAAATCAATACATTTTCTTATGCTCTCAATTGCCATACCTTAACATCTGGGTCAATTTCAGCCCTCTCACTACCAGCAATTATTGGTTGAATCTAAGGCCGAACTGGCGCGCCATACTTTCAAAGGTCGCGATGGGGTGGCGTATCCTAAAGCTGCCAAATAAAATCTTGAGAATCAGATCGTTTTGTGTTATCAACCACACCATTACTGTAGCAGCTATTGTGGCCCAAGCCCTAATAGCTACAACCTGAAAACCCTGCAATTCATGAGAACCAGCGCCTCTATTATAATGTTATAGCTTGGATGAATATTGATTGTCCCTGCGAAATTGCGGCTGTGAATTTTAAACTAGAATGCTAATGCAACAGAAGATACTTCAGGTGGCCAAAATATCATTGGAAACCAAGAACTAAGCAGAAAAGGAATACTTTTGATTATCTTTGGAGTATTATTCACAGACATCTGTAAAGGCATAAAAATAAAAGCATATTGACATTCTGATGCTCCATATTGCTCAAAATTACTGACCTCCATGATACTCAAAACATATACGGCCTTAAAACAGAAAAATGGAGAAAACCATAAAAATACCGAGGTTTAGAAGGACAGAAAAGCAAAGGTAAAACCAAGGGCCCTAGTGGTAGAGTTCAGAAGACTTACATAATGTGGTATGTCCAGGAATTTTTAGGAGGATGTTTCCCATAAGGCATTAGTAGAGATCAGGTTCAATATACTTCAAGACACCCGGAAAGCTTCACATGAGACATTCTCATTCAGTCCCTAAATTTTTATGTCCACCATTTCAGATAAGTTGGTGCATAGCACACTACCAATCATATTGTGCTGTTGGCAATGGGCTAACTCTCATTATATTATATTTGTTTGCCTGAAGTCTCAATGTGACATAAAACCAAATGCATCCCATTACAGTTAGTAATCAAGGCACCACTTCCTCTTAATGGTTGACATGGCTGCCGCGTTAACAAAACGGACAACCATAATGACCTCAACATCCAGCTAAGCTGTAATAATTAAAGCACTATGTGCATCATAACCCTCTTTTCTTAAAAAGCCAACGTAATGGGCATACTTTTTAGAAATCGAAGGCATTCCTATCCATATGCCGACCAGATGGCCAACTATCATTGGTGAACTGACAGGATGACCACGGGCTATAATAACGGCTTGAAGTCCGATATTCTTGTTCCTATTAACTAGCGTGAGAAATTGAATTTGAAGGTATTGGAAGACAAAATCACTTCACCAAAAAGCAAGAATAGTGAAGATAGATCTCTAAAACGCGAAAATAATATCTCTTGAAGCTTCAAGACTCTCCAGCTTTCTCTAGGGTGAAAGATGCTGTAACTGATTTTTCTCCATGGCACGTTGTACAGGGAAGACATTGGCTTTCTTCCACACGACCTCTGATGGATGGGCTGGTGACCGCTGCTAGTACCTGCAAAACTCATTGACTATTTCGCCAAAGTTTTGTAAAACCCCATGCAATTTCTTGACAAGAGAAAAGGGAGCTCAAAAACCTGTGATATTAATAAAACCCCAATTTTATGTTTTGCTTGGACTTCTTATTCATGAGCTAGCAACAACAACCACAACACAGAAGGCATAATAAAGAGTAGTATTTTCTTTCCTTTGTCTGACTGGATAAAATGAGAAAGAAGCAAAAGAAATAATACTTAAACACATTTCAATTCTCGATATGGACAAAGGTTATTGGCGAAGGGCATATGAGTTGCGATTTATGAGCTGAAACTTACTGAAGACGACCATTATCTGCATGCTACTTGGTCCTTCCAACACTTGCATTTCATACATGGCCTTCCACCAACAACAAGCCTATGAATGGATGGTCAGACACCCAACATTTGGATAAGAGGGCCAAGCCATTGAAGAGAAAAAAACTTTTTTCCCTTACTACAATCTTTAAATGGCTCAAATGTGCAGCTACACCTTCTTCAAATCTCTGGAACTTGCAATAGAAAGCTTTTCGTCTTTTTGACTTTCATGTGTGTTCCATTACGCGGAAGAAAATGTTAATTTTACTGTAACCACATAAGTTTGACTGATACCATGCAAGGGAAGCGGCGTTAAAAGATGGCAAAAGCTGGCTTTGTGATTACTTTAGGACAATTGGCTCCTGGAAGACTCAACAAAGAGATAATAAGATGGGAACCACCTTCTTAGTTAGATAATGATGCAATGTATTCTGATTATTAGATTTCAATTGTTAGATTTGACTGGACAGTAGCAGTTTGCATGTATTTTAGAAGGATTGTTCACATAGGTGAATTGCAGGCCAAAACAGGGGCAATTGGTCCGGGTGGCTGACTATTTTTTCTTCTTTACCCAACTGCTCTACAATGCATTTACAGTAAGAACAATGCAAAGTGTACTGCAAACATCCATTCAAATTACTTGAAACAGTGAATGAAACCTCGTATATAGTAATGATGTAAGAATGATGAAAGAATCGAAGAAAAAGACGGCCCGTGTTACTAACCTCAAACATGAGTTCTGAGACCGTGAAGCATCTAATAAGCTATCAAAACATCAGCTGCAACCTTCAAATATGAATTTGTCACTATCATTCATAATCAAGCTTACACCAAGCTGCTACAATTTCAGCTATACTTACTGCGGGAGTTCCTAAAAAGACTACACCTTTCCTGTTGCAGTACTCTCAGATTGGACATTACAGCAATGCACCCACATAACAGCTGCGTCGTAGGCGAGGTGGGGCGTAGAGGGGCTGCTCTGACGAGCGCCATATCTCATGCCATATCAATGTTCGTTTTTAAGTTACATGATGTAAGCATCCATGGGGTTGAACCAATAGTGGACCAGCTAAGAAGAAATAGGCCGAGCGTCAAGCATGGTCATGCTGTTTGAACCAGCATGAAATGAAAAAAACTCCAGTGTAGTTTTTCTGTCGATGTGGCTTTAACATAACACTCGCGGAAAAATTAGTTTAGTTTACAAAACGTGTATTTTTTTGGGTTCAACATGGACTGTGGTAAAATAAATAAGACGTTCGGAAATAGGCGGCGACACATAAAATAATGTTTTCCTTTAAATTACATAATTACATGGCTAAAATGATTTTGGTGTTGATTAATGATTTTGGTGTCGATTGATGGTTGAAAAGTTTTTTTTTTTTTTTACGTTTTGATTACATTACATAGCAAATTGCAAAGAAAATGGATGTTGTTTGTAATATACAATTGAGCTAGTTTTGATATCTTTTTAATTAAACTCATGCGCGGACTAGCAAGCGGAGTTGACATATATATCGGCTTGAACCAATGCATGAGATACCAGCATAATCTCTTTTTTTATGCAGGATTAAATGAATGCACTAGTTTTGATATCATTTGATTGAAATTCATGTTGGCCCGGCAAGTCGGTGACATCGGTTGACATATTATGTGATTATGTCAACAACCAAGCCAAACTTCAAAGGTCATTAAAATTTCTTTTAAAAATTTTTATGATAAAAAAAAAATGTGTTTAGGGCCAACAAATTTCATATAAAAATTCTCCTTTTAAAACGTTCTTTGTGAGTTTTGGAGCAAAGGTTAGTGCTAAATTCATAGACTCATATTTTCAAGTAAAATAGTACTTTTCACTTACAAACATGCAAAATTGTATTGTCTTTTTGAAGAAAGATGATTAATTCCTTTGTCATATTTGAATAATTCTATCAAAAGCGGTCACGCTTTCTTGATTCATCTTTGGAAAATTCACTTATACCATAAATATGTTGATGCGATTTCAAAACCGGTTGCATCACATAAACTCTTCGACATTCCTTCACCAAAAGATCTTAGACAATAATTGAAAAGAGGCAGGAAAAGCGAGAGGTCAAATCATATGCAAGATTCAAAAGGAAAGATTAAATCAACCTTATCTTTCTCTCATATAGCAAGCCAGTGGAGCTTCATGAGCTATGGAAAAGATATGACTACGAGAAATCGGATCTAAGAAAATGCAAAAGTATGGAAGCAAAATCGCATTACCTCATTAAGGTCTTTCTTGTAAAGAGATTAGAAGTTCTGCGAGAAGCTTCAAGGTTGCGATCCAGCGGATATGTGAATAGGCGTGGAATATTAGTTCAAAGAAAGCCGAGCCGCGGCCATTTCATGGCGGAAGCATTAGAAAAATCACGCGGAGTCTCAAAAGGCCCCTAAGAAATTATAAATTATTTTCCATGTATTTTTTTGTTAAAATATAATATGGGGCTAGGGGTCAATTTTTGCATTAATAATGCAAATCGTGATATCTTTTCCACCCCATTTCAAATCTCTTATTCCTTTTTATGCTCCCCACTACTGCGTGGATGCCAAGAGTAAGGTGTGGGTTAGGCTGGGGAGATCTTTCCTTCGTGTGAATGGAGCTCCTTGGCCTTTGCATTTTGTTTTTGGATCAACCAACCCCTTTGTAAACCAAAATCGATGGCATCACGAAGTCCTCGCGCTTGGTCACGAGTCTTTGCCTCTTGGATCAAAAATCGGTGGGTGTACCCACCACGATCTATGGCGCGGCTCCTTCCTCCCATCGATCTGTTTTGATGTTTTCACATATGAAATTCAAATTCAAATTCAATCAAATCAAATTCAAACATTCAAAAGCATACGATAAAAACCAACGGGGATCATGGCGAGGCTGAGTTGTCCATACTCTGTTGCTTCAAGCTGCTTTACTTCCAGCGGTATGGCCCATATCACAATTAACCTCCCATCGGTGGGTATGCTCAAACCACAAACAAGCGTAGGTTAATTTCAGGGGCAGCTTGAAGATGAGAATGCATTAGCAGTGCAGACAAAGCATGCAAATATTTGAACAGAGGAGAGATTTACCCAAAGAATCCTATGGTTAGGACATCCGGGGTTTTAATTAGGTTGCCCGGCAAGTAAAGTTTGCTTGTGAAAGGTAAATCAGGGTTTAAAAGCGAAATGAAGATTGCAGCCAATTTAGCAAGAACAAAACGTCACGTGATGGAAAGTGCAATGAAGGATAAGAAGACAATCTTAAAATTAAAAATGACATATTGCAGCTTTAAGGCGACAAAACACTGCTAATTGCGTTGAAATTGACCGGCCCGAGAATGTGGTCGAGAGAGCAATGTCGTGAAAAATGACTTCAAGAGGAAACTTGTATCTGAGAGAGATTGGCTGGGATAGAAAGAGGACCTCTCTTGGATGGTGAAAGAAAAAAGGAAAAACCAATTGAGAACTTGAATATGAGGTGTGGTCGCCAGAGAGAAGAATTTTTATACAATGAAGAATGTGTTAAACACAAAGAGGCCACCACAATGGCCGAGCAGTTGTGGGAAAAATGTAGAGACAGATTGTTAAAACAATTGCTAACAATGAGGAGATAATTTCCTTGCTAGATGACCCTTCAAACATTGGCCTTAGGAAAGAGTCTTTCGAACATGTGGTTGTGAGATATACTCTAAAATTGATGCATCAAAGTTCAAGAGGTTTGTGATACTGCGGGGATCGGTAGGCATGGCGCTACAAGTTCTTTGTTCAAGCCATTTTATGATGCTTTGAAGTCATTCAACACAAAGAAAATTGTCATCCCTAGACCCTCTGACTTAGAGCTAATCAAAAGGAGGAAAAACATTTCAGATGAAAGTGAAATATTAGGGAGCATGCATTCTCACGGAATGTGGTTTTCTGTTGGCTGTGATTACAGTTAGGATCCGGTAAAAGAGAATATTCTTGGATTGCATGCCAAAAATAGCGTGTGGTTTGATTTGGATAAAGGTTTTAAAGTTTCATGGTTGTTTACTATGACATCTGGGGGCTTGAGAGGTGAATGGGCAACTTCGAAATTTGCTTGGCTGGATGAGATGGAGATGTCTACAGGGAACAAAGTGAGAGTATCCATAACCACGATGAATAGAGCATTCGAGCAAGTATGATGAGGAAAGAAACAAAAGAAAATTAGGGATCAATTTGGTTTCACGTGCAATCGAGAAGACCATACTTGGTGGTTAGGCATGTTCGGGTTCGAGAGAAGAGAACAACAACGTTTTGAAATGGGTTTTGACAGAACGATGTCATGCGGTACGCGCGCTAGGGTATGTATGGCAATGGTGAGAAATTAAGTGTTTTTTTTTTTTTTTAAAGAGGACACTTATATTAAAAAGAATGGCAATGATACAAGAGGAAATTAAGTGTTGTAGGCCATGGTTCTTTTTATTGTTAATTTCCATTTGGCATGTGACCCGAAGGCGAGGAAAGGCTATGTATAACATAAGTTCTTCAGGTGCAAAACCACAAGGAATTGTATTTATTCTTTGCTACACATTGAAGGAGAAGAATAAGAAAGGGTCCAAGAGCACTCTTGAATGTGATCAGAACATGCCTCGATACGTCCACTTGAAGATGACACATTTGATCCAATACTCCAATACCACTAGAAAGAGGGGCACATCCGCACTCTTCATGCGCTGTCGGGATTGTTGAGAAGATGATACATCACTTTCGAAGTGTTTTGTTTTGGAACATCAGGGGGAGAAGGAGAGGGAAAAGGCATTGGCGGGTTGAAAAGGTATTTGTCAGAAGCGGGGCTTTACATGGTGGATATTTAAAGCTGGAACAAGACCACAAGAAGTGAAGATGCTGAAAAAATTTGCATAAGTCCATTAGGTATCCATTGGTGGAGTTAGAGCTGCGGCGGGCTTCGAATGATGCTAAGGGTGGTGTTTATGAGTTTGGCAGCGAAATTAGTGGAAATTTGAAAGGATAGAACGGATGGCGTGAATAGTGCTTGTGAAAAGTGGCTTCATGGAATGCCACTGTCAAATTTGAACACCCTTTCTGAGAAGACATATTTTGAGAATTTGAAATAGCCAAGTTTAGGGTGGTGGTCGGGGAATTTACATATGCATACATGGGGCTTGGGGTGAGACAAAGGTCACCCATTACATCCCATCATCATATATGCTCATGGGCCTTGGTTTTGCTTGGGAAGTATGGAAGCTTAACAATTTGGAATATGCAAGGTATGGAGAAGTCCCACAAGCGGTAAGGTTGCATATACCCGAGGAAGACTCAGCGTGGAGGGTCACATTCTTTGTCAAATCCACTCATACGGATGGCACAATGGTTCTCTGAGTAATTTCGTCATGAAGAGAATGTTGCGAGCGGGTTGCTCAACTGTTGCATAAGGCATTGGTGAGGGCCTCAAAGAAAAGCTGAGGCTTGGAAAAGGTTCTGGCACGCTAGCCAAGGCTTGTTAGCATGGAGCCCGGAAGAGGTAGAGAGGTGGTAGTAGATATTGTAAATTTTGAAGTTTGGTGAAGACAACTTGTAAGACATATGTTAGCGGAAGAATTGTAGATCATGTGTGCTAATAACACGAATTGATATTAACAGACAAGTACATAGCCCGAACATGTTTCAATATCAACAAAGAAAAAAAGTTCACATTGATTTCCAAAAGTAGTATAACATGGCGATATGTACCAAAAGTATTATAAGCGAACCGTTTAATATCCAACAAAAAAAAAAAGATTACATTGATTTCCAAAAGTAGTATAACATGATATTACCAAAAGTATTATAACATGAACTGATATTACCAAAAGTATTATAACATGACCCGATATTAACTTGGTAGATAACATAACAACTTTGAACATGAATAATTACGGTGAGAGACTCGTGTAGGCAGGGGAAAACCGGTAGAATAGGCATATCTTTCATCCATCGGTATATACAATGTTGGGAATATCCAAGTGGGGGTAGCCGACCATAGGAACCTTATCGGACTACCCCTGAAAAAAACAAGGAATGAAGTCGAAGGAGCATGTGAAGGCGGTGTTGCATGGTGAAGGATCAACAAGAGGCGTCGGCGAGGGTTTATCATCGGGGTAAAACCCCGCCCTTCTGTTTCGAGGAAAACCCTAATGAGAAACCTGGCCGGGGGCTCCCAGAAAAAACCCGGACCGCCGAAATGATATAAAGAGGATCTGGCGACAAAAGTCCTCGATGCCTTGTGTGAAGCGAATTGGAATGGAGTGAGCTGCAGGTGTAAAACTCAAAAAAAAAAAGAACCCGTTAAGTGTGAGAGGAACAAAAAATGGATGACTCGAAAATGAGAGAACAAATATCATGTACACAAGGCCTCCCCAAAAAGGGGGGAGGGGGCTGGTCCGCAGCGTGCCATAGCGAAACAAAAATCTTCCAATATGGAGGGGCATTCATCACGAAGCCACGCGAACAAGACCTCGCAAGGGAGGAGGGCTGTTCCACAGCGTGCCGAAAAAAAACAAAACCTCCCATCCGGAGGGTTGGTCCGCCAGCGCACCACTTGATAGCAAAAAGCTGAAAAAAAAAAACTATTACTAAAAATGCATACATGGGAACAAGAGATCGAGGGGAGGTCAGGGAGGGAAAAAGGGGCGTATGTACACTGCTGTGAGAAGACGCCGATGAGGAGGAAGGGATGAAGATGCATATAAATAGTCTCGTCTCTCCCCAGAATGGCGATCCGACGGTCAGAATCGGCTGGCATTAATCGAACCAAAAAAAAGGGAGTTGCGATCCATATTAGCCAAGATTTTTTGGCAAAAAAGGTTTGATATTTATAATCGATTCCGGACGGAACTGGGCAGGCATAGGGAAGGGCTGAGGACTTCATACATACACCAGGAATCCCCGTGCCTCACAAAGGTTACTTCCACATGCATCATTTGGCGCAGTTGTGCTGCCTCAGTCCAAGCTAGAATTTGTTCCTCTATTTTTATGCCCATCTCTAGGTACGCCATCACGACCCTCTGGGATATGGTCTGGTGGTATCTCTTGATATCCAAGCATGCAGCTGCCTCACACTCAATAGTGGCATCAGATTCATGACTACCCATACCTCTCCCTTAGAAGAATCGTGAGCGAGGAAGACGCGGCGACAATCCGTCGAGAAGATCGAGATGAACCCTAAACCCTAACACAGAATTTGGTCTGGCAGCATATATCCCACACGACCAATTAAAAAAACAAGACATCATATACAAGTAATTCCATATGAGTTGCAATTGGTTTGGGTCCATGTGGAGAAAGAAATCCCTTCTCCACATGGATCCATCCCTTTTATCAAGAATCTGGTTCAATCCTTTTGCTGATTGATGTTGAAAGTTTACGTTGAATCTACCATTGTATACGTTCATTCATGTTAAAATCTGTACTAAATATCGGAAAGTTTCCCATGTTGCGGTCTCTTTAACTCTACAAGCATTAGAGACAGAATTTGAGAACATGCAATAACAAAGACATGGCAATACACTATTTCTACAAGTTGTGGACAACAAAGACTTGGGTGTAAAGCAAATGGGTTATACTCTTCTTAAACTAAGATAGCAACTAATCATGTAAACTAATGGGTCTATAGCATTTCTATACATGCATTTCTTAATCTTAATACATGTTTTCCAAGTTTATACATGTATTGCAATTGAGCTTGCATTATATACATTTGTTAACCCTAAACCCTGAGCCCCATGATATACATTTGTTAATCTTATGAAGTTGCAGTAAGCCCCGTGATGTAAAACTTAGAATTGTATTTGAAGTAGCATATTCATACATGTATTGCAATTGAAATTGCATTTTATATGTTTGTCAATCTTAATAATACCCCACATATACATGCTTGATGTAAAACTTAGAATTGCATTTCAAGCTGCAGCTTCGAACTTAAGAGGGTGGAGTGAAGGAACATTTTGCAAGAGGAATGGATCCTCGTGGCAAGGGTTGGGCTCTTACCACGAGGACCCAATCCAACCTAAAATTGGAGACACCTACCTTATATATAACTGTTTTGTTTTAAGAGACAAGCATGTGGGATATTTCAACCAGCACAACCATTTATAGGGTCTCATATATTGAACATCAACCTATACATTTTACATTTGCAAAAATATTGAGGTGGATGGCTCGGGTCCCGAGGTGTGAAATCGTATGCATGCAAACATCCCTTTCCTCTTCTGCCTCATTCCCAAAATTCTTCCCTTTAGCTTCATTCCATCCATCTTCCTCGGGACAGCTTCATTCCGTCCATCTTCATATCCCGACATCGAGTTCAATGGCGAGGACCAAGGTTATAAAAGTCAGGCATACTCCAGCTATTGTGCGGATTTCTCCTTGATTGCCATTTCGGTCGAGAATATGTGTCTTCATCAGGAGGCCATCCGGTTACAGTGGTAGCCAGGTTCACTCCACCAGAAGTTGAGAAACTTATCGAGGCTGGAGTTGTTTGTTCTATGCGGGTTCTGGAATGGGTTGATCAAGCTTACCCTGATCAGGAGCGTCTTCTGGAAATGAAGATGTATGCCATGAAGGACGACCTTCATATAGAGCTGAGGATGCCCCTTTGAAGATCAAACATCTTGCTGCCGACCCTTTTAGTTTTAGATTTGTTTTTTTTTTAATTTCGGGTTTCACTTGTTTTGCAATAGTCATTGTGACTATTTTTTGTAAAGCTTCCTCAGGGACATGCCCTTTTTTAAGAAATGCTTTGTATTTACCTGAAAACAGATGATTAATGACAGACCTCCTCTTCTATATAACTGTTGTGACAATTTTTTGTGCTTTAACTGTTCTCTTAGTTTCCACTGTTCTTTTACTTAACCGAACTGTTCGATTCTTTTCTGTTACTGTTCTTTTTTTATACTATTTCCAACTTTAAATGCACACAAGTACTTGTATGTACAGACAGGAATCTCACACAAGTACAGGAATGGCCTGCAACAAGCCACTTGGAAATCATGCAAACCCTGTTTGATATTATCAATTGCATCTTTGCATCTTGAAATCATTTAAAACTACTCGAATTTGAGACTTAAGTCATGCAAACCCTGTTTAATATTTAACTTGCAACTTGAATTTGGCACAAGTACTAAGAAGTACAGACTTAAGAATCATGAAAACCCTGTTTAAAATTTAACTTGCAACTTGAATTTGGCACTAGTATCAGGCTTGAAAATCATGTAAACTCTGTTCAATATTTAACTTGAATTTGGCACTTGAATTTGGAAGTACTGATATAAGAAACATGTTTGGTATTTAGTTTGCAACTGGTATAACAGTCATGTAACTCGAATTTAGCATAAGTGTTTGCAATAACAGACCTCCTGAACCATGCAAGACTTGTTTAGTGTTTAACCTGTTTAGTGAAACTTGTATATTACTTGCAATTCATGGACAATATCAGGTTTAGTATTCAGGTTTTGTAGGATATTCTGGAATCATAAACTTAGAATCATAAACTTGAACTTGGAAGTACAGACTTGAGAATCATGTGAAACTTAACCTGCAATTGCTATAAGACATGCAACATGAATCTGCCACAAGTATTTGGAAGTACAGACATAAGAATCGTGTTTGTTATTTAGTTTCCAACTGGTATAACAGTCATGCAACTCGAATTTAGCACAAGTATCTGCAATAACAGACTTGAATCATACAAGACTTGTTTAGATTTAACCTATTTAGTAAAACTTGTATATTACTTGCAATTCGAGATCAATATCAGTTTTAGTACTCAGGTTTTGTAGGATATTCTGGAATCATAAACTTAAAACATATTCTTATCTTCAGTTTGCTGGAATCATGGTTGACTGGATACAAACAACCAAGAGAAATTAGAAAACTTGGTGACTAAAACCAAGCTGAAAGCTTGCTAATTTCATGAAGAAAACCTACTGATATAACTATACAATTACTTTGCTGACTTGCATTTTAGAGTATCAGGATTTGAACCTGTTTTCAACCAGTAGTCTCAACCTTTTTTTTTGTTGCACTATAGTGATAGAAAATACATGACATTCAACATGAACAGCCACCTACTCTACCATTATGCAAGATTACAATGCTAAGAGTGCTTGCGGGCTTGCAGCCCTTGCATTGCACGACAGATTCACGACGAAAGCCAATTTTCTTACCATCCAAATAGAACTGAAAATCACCATAACAGCAGAACGACTCCACTAGCTTCTCAAACAATGTCCAATCTTCTTCCGCATTAAAAGTTCTGTCACCCATATCCGTACAAGATATTGAGAGCTCCATTGAATTTGAATTAGCCTGGTGATCTTCCACCGCCTTCCATTCCCAATGATCTTGTTCCCAAATGCATCGTCTTCTCTCCACAAAGTAATTTGCATACAATATCTGCTTGGTGATTCTGTACCTGCAGTAGCAAGTGCCAAAGATTTTAGATTTAATCAAGGACTAAAGTGAATCAAGAAAGCAACATACCTGAACACTAGTGTGTCCCATGCAACTGAGGTTTCAGTCAGTTGTTGCACGAGAGACCGTGTAATGATACTTGTGAAAGAAATACCTCGGGCTCTCAAGCTGGATGCAGAATCTTGAAAAATCAACTGGCCAAGCTTGTGATGATACACTTCAAGCACACTAGTAATGATGCAGGCAGAAACTTTGTCAGTGTAATCCGAAGAACAAATTGTGTTGGCTTCAAGATCCGGCCTTCCAGAAATTTTTTTATTGGCCAAATCAGAGCTAGTATACCCATGTTCCACAATGACCTCTTCTGAACCAAATACAATTCCTTTTACACGGGCTTTCCAGTGGGCATTGACATCCTTTATTCTGGCTCTTTTCACTGCGTGAATCTAGGACGGAGGGTAACCCAGCAGCCAACAGAAACAACAAAATCAAGCCATTCTCCATTGGCATCCTTGACATTGTGAAGGACTACTGTTCTTACTTCAGACCGACCTTCAGATCGATTGCCCATACTGCATGAACGCCAAAAAATAAGAAGTTAGTTTCAGGGAAATTTGAAATGCCGGATCAATACCTTACCCTGTGAGAGCTAATCACTGGCCCTGTTATTGAAAAACAATTTGGTAGTTCAGAACCGAAAGGGTATCCGCACTTGAGACCCAATTTGGAGCAGTTTCTGTGCCTCACAATTGTTCTTCCAATGCTTCCCACACCAGCTCCAACCGGCCAAAACAGAATTCAAAAGCAGCAACCAAAATTAACTGCACAGTAAGTAAATGACCTCCAATCTCCATTGGGAAATGCTCTCTATTAGAAAATGCTCTCTATGGGAAAATGGGGCAGATTTGGGAGTCTCCCTTGGGAGAAGGGACCCTATCTAAAATTGACACGTGGCAGCCAAAGCTAACTAGGCATGGCAGGCATGTATGGATTAAGAACAAAGCCACTCCATTGTGATTGGCTAGAGCAAAAATCTGATGTGGAATTTCCCTATTTTCGTAAAGGGCCCATTGGAGACCCCATATTTTCTCTAATGGATGTCCGCTTGGAAGGAGGTGCTTCCAGCGCCAATTCCATAGTCCTCCAAAGAGCCTGCAAAATCCGCCGGATCTGTGCCCAAGGGGTCCTGCCATGCCGAATCTTTCCACAAAGATCAACATCCATGAGGCATCGCCTTGCTGGTCCCATTCAATCATTCCTCTCACCGAAAACCCTAGCCATGGCTTACGGTAACTGACAACCCAACCCACTTGGAATTTTCTTGAATTTCCACATCCATAGATGAAATCGAACGCTGATAGATGCATCCAGATGGATAAAAGTCCTAGTTGGCAGCAACGTGGACACTCTGAAATTGCTTTAAAGTGTCAACTTGTGTTTGTGCAAACGTGCAAAAAAATCTGGCAATTTTTTGACTATTTGTGCAAACAAAATCCAGAAAATAGGCTTAAAAAGGGTGAATTCGAGCGCTGTGTTGATTGTCCCAGTTGGGTAGGCCACTAAATTCGAGCGCTGTGTTGATTGTCAACTTTTTCTGGCCACTGGTAACATTATTTCTCAGACATCAAATTCAGGCAAAAAGATCTTTTTCGAATTTCTCCCTTACATTTAGTCGTTACTTATTATCCGCCTCCTTTAATGATCCCCCCTCTAATAAGGATATGGCACATGAACAGGTCGACAAAGACTATTCCATGTCAGTGGAGGCCTTGCCATTGCTCTTCTTCCCTGCTGATTTCTAGATCATTGCCAAGTGTCACGAGCTTTGCCACGCATTGAGATCTAAGGATTCATGTTGACGTGAATCCTTTCAACTGAGGAGAGAGCCGATGGAATGGATCGATGCCAACTTGAATCCCTTTATGTCAAAAATTAGCATGCGACCCTTTCAACTTCAGTTTTTGACATCTAATGATAGATGTCAACCTGTTCATGTGACTCAGCCCTAATAATCTGCCTTTTACGATTCCTTTAAAATGATACAACTAAGCAGCATCAACGTCATCTGGCAACAATAGAGTTTCCATGACTTATTTGTGAGCATGATATGATTTTCTAGCTGTTTTCTTATCTATCTTAGTTATGGTGTTAGTTATGGTGTCTGAAAAAGGTTCCTAACCTAATTTTATTCCTTGCTTGGAGCCACATAACAATGGTTTGGAGCTTCAATGAGCTTGAGCTCATAAAAAATGTTTTGCATTATCACAACAATAAGTCTGTCTTTGAAAATCAACTGATATCTTTGTTGTTAATCTAGAGATCCTATTTGTTGTGGGCTACATACAGCAGCTTGGAAGAGGGCATGCTTCTTTACTAATGTTCCTTGGCCGATCTTGCTATCTATGCAACACTAGGATTTCATATTTAGGGTCTAATTTGGTGCAAGATAAGGTAAGCAACAAGCAATGATGGTCAAGTTTTCCTCAGGTTCCTATGATTTAAGCATTTCTCTAGTCTAGTTATATTTTTCCTTCAAACGGTTGCTCGAGGTTGCTTGCTCAACCGACTTTGTCATAGCTCAATGTGGATTGCTCAAGCCTATTTGCTCACCCGATATTATAGCTCAAGGTGTATAGCTTTGCTTTTCCAAAGAGCCCATTTTATGAAATTTTTTTGTGCTTCCTATTAGTGATCTATGCTTGTCGTCCATATAGTTATGGTGGAAAGAAAGTTTGCCATTTTTTATTTTTCCTTCATAGTTGGCTCTGCAAAGAATCAAAGAAAAAAAATGTTATTTGTCATTTGCCCTTATTACTTCCCTAAACATGGCCCTAATTTATTTGATGCTTCTTCTTCAAAATAAATGAGAACAAGCTAATATTGCACTGGCTTGATAATCTTGGTTACAAAGTTGCCCCTCCTTGCAAATGCTATTCCTTCTCGTATGCAGGTAATAACTCTATTCTTATCATTTAGTTACATTTGCATACAAGGCCATATCCCATGAGATGCAAAGGCTTGATAGTGTTTTCATTTGTGGAAGTTGTGATGCTCCTTTTAACCTATATGATGCTTCCAACATATAAATGCGACAAATCCCCTTCCCTGGTTACTATTATCACCAAGAAAAACTCTCGTCTCTGATGCTCCCATAGTATAAATAGGTGATATTCCCCTCCCATGGCGACTCTGTCGCCACAGAAAGGCCCTCTATCTGACTCGAACCACTTGTGATGGCCAAGTGTCCGGGTGACGGACACGGAGGTGTCATTCGTCCCATGCCTTTTATGGGAATCCAATATGGCGGAAGTGTACATACATATTAGCACCTAGGAACAATACAAATAAATAATATGCCACCACGAAGGGTGGCCCATCCATCATCAATACAAATAACAATATGATACCAAGATACATAGGAAATGCACCACAAATGGAGGCTTCTACCCTGGGTTTAGACTCAAGGGGGTCAACTGATGGTCAGGGCCTCTGGATCACAACAGACAGATGCATAACATGGCTTTGGCTGGCATAGAATAATGGCTAGGGTAGTCCACTCCATCCGCCCCTCCTGTGCACACTTTGCAGATAGGTTGAATCATGCTATGGCATAGTTGTAGCCTTCCGGAGACGTAATCTCATGGAGCCACCCTATGAGACTACTCCGGGTTACATCTCCCCGGTCCGACGAGGCAAGAAAGGGATAAATCCCCTCTAGAATCACAATGGTACCATGGGCGTGCTAGAGAATATGTGCCACCCTGGTGCACATGCATCCGTACCCGACTTACCCCTTAAATCTATATCGAATCCAGGACGTCCCTATAGGCACGTATCCTGCGACCCAGGAGGGTGTCAAACCCATACCCGGCCCACACGTAGTGATCGACTATAAGTCTAGCACATTGTAGCAGCCCCAGTAGCCACGCTCAGCAAGGCTCTGCCCCCACTTCACCAGTTGTGACCGTTATTTGGTGTTAAACCACATCATAGCATCTATAGCCCAGTGGGCTCTTGTACACATGCTGCATCTAATGGGATTTAAGGGGTTCTAGCTAGAAGCATATCTAATCCTAGATGGCCTTTAGGTCTCTACCCTCATTTTACCCATACAACACAAGTGTGACGACCATGCAGGTATGCGTAGGTTCATGACAACAGGAGGAACAGAAAGAGAGCATTTATATCTGATACATTCATCATAATCTCATCTAGAACATAAAATAGAGAGAGTAATCATCCATCTAACAAGCAAGGGTTAGTTCCTAATTAGAATCTCAAGCTAACTAAGCCTACTAACCGGTATCTGAGCTACATGTCCCATCTCTCAGGTTTTCCATGCCCTGCTGGTTGAATAAGCTCCTCCTTTTTCTCCAATTTTCCCCAAATTGAATTGGGGCAACCCCAATTTGGGTGGCCCAAAGTTAGCAGGTCTGCCTTGCCCAATCGATTTGGGCCAGGTGGCAATTCTAGATTAGTTATCATTAACTAATTTAATATTTTAGCCTTTTTAATATTAGTATAAGGTTTCCACTTAATAATTAATGAGTTAACATAGCTAACCTTAGCTTATGATTAATTAATGCACCATTAATTATTCCTAGTGACGTGTTATGTATATATACCTAAAAAGGCATGTAAATACGTGGAACATCACATTCTCCCCTCCTTAAAATTGATGTTGTCCTCAGCATCTAGACAAGCCTACAAGAAATATGGGTTATGCTGTGGCAACACATTCATATTACGAGGAAAAGTCCCCCCTCCTTAAGGAAGGCAACACAGGACCGAAGGGTACGGGATAGTTTGAGAATTCTTGAAAGGAATGAGCAAAATGCTTAATAAACTGCTAAAAGATGTTATTGAAAATCCAATGCAGAGTTCATATGAAATCTGACATTGTGATGCATGAGAAGCTCAAAATGTATTAGAATAAATCCAATATGGATCTCAGATATGATTTCGTAGAATTAGGGGAATGAAATAATTTCCAAACCATCAGAAGAAGTCGGTGGTGAGATTATAAGTTGCACAGAGATTATCATCGCCAATGTGATCAAAGTTGAAAATGATATGTAATGTGCAATTCATAAGCCTGTGAGGATTCATGAACGTTAGCATGTGTTCATGAAAATAGTTTAACACGGAAGTGCTATCTCACAGTGTGAATTAAGCATGACCTATGAAAAAGCGATTGATTTGATGATATGGAAGCTGATACAGCTCCATAGAGACCGGTGGGGGCAGTCATAGATCTGCTCCTAGGAAGTTGAGCTAGGTAAAGTTTGACTAGAGGGTGATGACTAAGCAGAATATTACATATCCCATGAGTACATATGGAATGTCAAGACGACCTTGTTACAAGAAGGAAAACCATTTTATAATCCTTGACTAGCTAACTCGTTTATCAAGGATAGTCATGTGGAATATATATGAGAGCTCGGGTAGAAGTGTTAAACGTTGGAATTAAGGAGTGGTAAGGCATCCTTATTTTGGATCCATACCCGAGAGAATTGCTAGCATGATGTTTGTGATCTCCATTGAATCACTGGAAGTTAAGTGACCCAGAAAGGTATAGTAAATAATGACGAGAATTGATTTGTCATGTGGAAGATATATTGGCATTCAACGTAAAAGGATATTGGAATATCTAGCATAATAACAAGGGTTTTTTTTTATGTTTTTGTACGCTTTTTACTAAGGTTTTTCTATGATTTCGGTGCTGTATTTGTTGAGGTGTACTAAATAATATTTCTAGAGTGCGCCCTTTCTGGATCCTTGATTTTTGTGGCACTTTTCAATGGTCAGCTATGAATATTCAATATTATTCCAAATTTAAACAATATTTTAGGGTTCTTTGCCCTTTCGTTGCTAGTTGGTACAGAGCTTCTGCAAGGAAATAGTCTGGAGTTTTGCCTGGCCATTTCAAAAGGATCTTCAGAACCAAATCTCGATTTGTTCTGCTTCAAGATCCACGCAGAATATTGGTGGTATGTGATCTCTATGTCCGAGCGCAATCCTCATCTGTGGGACAGATCTCCATGCATGCTATAGATTCAAACGAATTCTAATGACGTAAAAGCTCTGTATTCAATGTGATGTCATATCTCTGCATTTTAGGGTTCTTGTTCCTGCCGTGAGCTTCCCGTGACAGACCTATGCTTACCAAGTACGTTTTGTTTTGTACTGGCATATCATAGCTGCTGTTTCTTGTTTCTGCAAGCCCATGCTGGAAAATATAACATGCTAGTTATCACAGGGGAAAACACCTGATGCGTCTAGTGTATAGCTTCCTTTGCACAGTGGCACAACATTTCCAGGTTTATGAAACGTGTGAATAACGTACCATTTTGATTCCTTTTGAAGAATGTATGCATTCATAAATTCAACGCATTGCCCACTTTTGAAAGTGCATTATTTCTGCGGGATCATAAAAAATTGGCACAGTTTGAGAAAGATTTAGACGTCGCCATAATTCTGAAGGAGCTATGGAATACTGGCTCGAAGATGCGAAATTGCTTGAAATAAGAAAGATGGCGGGGGTGAATGATCCCTTTTGGATTCACCACCAGGATGGAAACCGGGGGATGAGGTGCCTGAAATGGGAGGATATATCTGTAAGGGCATGTCTCCTTCGGAAGCAGCAGAGATGCAGGAACTAAAGATAGAGATACAGGATTTGAAGAGGTAAACCCTTTCATTGTTTGACCACATGGCATATTGTAATCGTTTGTTTTTGTCACTTTGAAATGGGGAGATTCAGCAGCTATCAAGGAATCCAGAAGACTACTTAAAAGATCAGATAGAGGTTAGAGTTCTTGTTTTTCAATTAAAATATATGGTACATTTTGCTGACGCATCATTACTGGCAGACCATAAGAGAAATGAAAAACGAGAGAGGAAAACAATTCTGAGATTAGAATAATTGGGAAGTAACTTCTCCACTGCTGCTTAAACGAACTAATTTAGTCATTTCACACACATTGCCAAATAAGAATATTGGCATTTCAGACTACATCTTTGTATTGCATGCTTCGAAATATATTAAATATGTTAGATGCTAGCTTTTCTAAGCTGAGGCAATATATCGTGAAGCTCTGAGCAAATGTGTTACTGTTCCCGTCTTGCTAGGCATCTTTTACTGGTGTCGGAATCTTGTTGATCATGTTGATAGACAGAATTCCAGTTTTTTGGTTAAAGGAGAGCCTTTTCAAGTTAAATTTATGCATTCTAAGCGTTGCTACTTATGTAAAATAAATGTTAACAATTCATAGTCTTCTGTCTTTGTAGCCCAATCTTCGAAAGACTCCACTTCCAGGCGCGCCTGCCATTCCATTAGATGCTCCTGTGGGACCACAAGCAAAGATTACAAAAAAGTGTTTTATGGATATTGAGATTGGCAAAGCACCACAAGGAAGAATTGTCATTGGATTATATGGTGATTGCCAAGTATGTTTTTTTTTCCTGTACTGGGCACCTTTGTATTTCAAAGCTTCTATTCATGTTTGCTTTTGCGTTGTTTGGATTAGAGGAAGAAAGTGCGTTTGCTTTTGCATTGTTTGGATTAGAGGAAGAAAGTGCACTTAGAATAATTTCCAAGTTGGATGATGGTTGCTTTTTGCTGGTTGCAGATGATTGGTGTCCATTCTCCCATCAATGTCCCACCTCACAAAAGGGATCTATGATGGTTGAACAATGCTTAACTTGAAAAGCGCCATTTTGGGAACATTTATAAGATAGCATTTGCACCATAAAGCTGCCTACATATGCCATATGCTTATGAATGCTTGCCATGGCAAAACAGGCTTGCATTGACACCAGCACATGTTACCATATGCACTAACATATGCATGACAATGTGCAGTTTACAATAGTTTACATGATTCTTGTATTGCAGTATTGAGATTACAGATAATGAATATAATGACTACATAAAATGTACTCAATAATTATTTGCAATTTTGTTTGTCTTTATGTTATTATTCTTTTTAGTAATTAATATTTAGGCCCATAAAGTTTACTTATGTTTGCTTTACTTAGGGCCCGAAGGGCCCAATTTTTTTTTATAAATAACAGTCAACACACAACTACCATTAACATTATTAACACAAACCATTGCATTTAACACATTTAAATTAAAATCCCCCTTAAACCCCCTTTGGTTTGGGTGCATATTCACAAGAGGGGTTACATTAGGGAGAAGTGGTGTATGATTATCTCACAGTAGAAACACGTTAAAAGGTACTATACTAGCATTGGAACCGGATTATAAATATCCAGCTTATGAAAGGGAGATCACTTTAGAAGTGTAAGTTTCGACAATGGTGGTCAAGATGTAGAATGTTGATGCTATAGAAGCTAGAAGATTAATGGCATATAACGACACAGATCCATAAACTACAAATTATAAAATTACGCATAAGTTGCATTTCGTAACGAGGCTGACGTTCCTAAGGCATGCAATATAGATGCAAGTGTATGCATGAGTAAGACAAGAATGTAGCCATGTGGATACGCTTAATGATGTTGGTTAAATGCATGGCCATCATGCATGATACAAGTTAAGGGAATGGATGTATCATGTCGTTGCTGAGAGCAAAGGGGAACCGACTAGAAGATTGGAGAATAGTGTGGAACGTAGTTTCCACACAAGATCAATAGAATCGAGATCGAACTAAGCGAAGGCGAGAATAAGCGTTCTATAAGCCCGTTGGAATGGGAAATAACAATTTCTAGCATATGGCGCAATCGTCTGAAAGCGTGAAGTAAGGTGTGTTGGAGCTTTGGTGAACGATAAGTTATCTGAAGCTGACCTCCAATGAATGATGCATTAAGGAGCAAACAATATACCCACATGATAATGGTCATCCAAGGGAGAGCATGAAAGTTTTTGTGAACAATATTTCAAATATAAGGAATTTGGATGGACACTTTGAATAACCCAAAGTGTGGAATATGAACAAGGTAGGTGCCCAATGACATCTCAACAAGGAGAATGTGCTCTGGACTTGGTAATATGTGTGTATCTTGAGGAGTAGCTCCTCGTTGATATATGCGTACTAGGACCATTTAATGATGAAGCATAACAACAAAAAGAAAGGGTATATAAGAGAACTTTTAGTTCACAACCCGTATGAATATGGAAATAATGAAGATAAGAGTTCTTATAGTAGATGTTAAACATGTCCAGTAGGAACTTAGGGTGGCATCTCTCACTGTGGAATTTGTGACTAGAGCTTGAGGATCAAGTCGAACTAGGGTTAGAGAGTCTAAAAAGTGTGGTGTCAAAACCACAACATATATATGGTACAAGATAAACGAGTTGAAAAAATATGTTTGCGACAACAAGAAGTTGAATTTTTTATGGATCCACTATGTTATTATATAGGAATGGATTAGAATTACATGAGATGAGAAGACTATAAATGGACAAACACGTATTAGAGTTGTAGATAGTGAGGATTGTACAATACGACCGACAAGCATGAGCATAGCTATGTGGCTATGTCAAATAATCACATATGACTCTAGACTTAGGATTGGCTTACATATGTTACTATATCACATAATAACAAGGTAGTGGTCATGGATGTTGGAAGGATTTAGTAGTATCAAATACTACATTAGTGAGGATGTCAAGGATCTCGGCTGTGACATTCAGATGTATGCCATATCGGAAGATTGTAGAATATTCGTACAAGGCCAGTGAAATGTTACTTGACAAGGTTTAAAGAATAAGTATAATCATATGCTTATTATATATGAAGATATTTGGGTTAAGTATGATCTACCAGAGATAAGCATTCAAGTTATCCCAATGTTTGGAGTTGACTATCTTAGATACACCATACTAAGGATATGAAAAGAGTTTAAGCCAGGGAAAATAGCTAGAGTAAGTCTAGCATATACGGTGATGTTACATTCAAAAACACCCCGAGGATAGTTAGAACAGAATTGAAATAACAGATAATGAAAATTTGACTCTATTCAAGGGTTGTAAATACCGATGAATTAAACCAGCATTATAAGCTGAGAGTATCTATTGGGTTTTGGGAATAACAAGACGTATAAAATATTGCGTCCAATGATGGAAGAAGAGAAGGACGGTGACTTTGCCGATTATACCTTCAGGGATAACCGAAGGGGCCAATACATAGCAATTCCAAGTCCCAATAAGAATTATAGAGTAGACGGGGTGAGATTATATAGACCAACAATCCATATATCCTAAGAGTTACCTTACTCATGGGGAGCAATTCCATATCCCGAGTTAGAGGTTGGAGGATCCTTTGCATTGAGATATACACCTCTTATAGATTATGACTTTAAGACTGTAAGGGGGTAAAGAATTGGATAACAATATGGCGGTGATTAACAAAGGTTGAAATATAGGGGTTTTCTATTATGAGATCGAGAGGGTTTAATGCCTTCGTCTCATTATGAGGGAGCCAAAGATGACAACATTTGAAACCGATCAAGAGTTAAAGTTGACATGATAACTTAAGAAAATAAGTTAATTGTGACAAAGCATGGTTGATATTGGGAACACACAGGATATTTAGCTGAAGGAGCTTTTAGAAGAGCTCTTCGACTGGGGTAGTAACCTTCGGAATTATGGCATAATTCCGTGGGGGGAATCATAGTTTATGTAGGGGAACCATAAGGCACTAAAGTTATGGTGCACATGCATCCGTACCCGACTTACCTCCCTAAATCTATATCGAGTCCAGGACGTCCCTATAGACACGTATCCTATGACCCAGGGGGAGTCAAACCCATACCCGGCCCACACGTAGTGACCGATATAAGTCTAGCATGTCAGTAGGAGTCCCAAGAACCACGCCGGCAAGGCTCCGCCCCCACTTCACCATTTGTGACCGTGATTTGGTGCTGAACCACATCATAGCATCTACAGCCTGGTGGGCTCTTGTACACAGGCTGCATCTAATGGGATTTAAGGGGTTCTAGCTAGGAGCATATCTAATCCTAGATGGCCTTTAGGTCTCTACCCCCCGTTTACTCATACAATACAGGAGGAACAGAAAGAAAGCATTCATATCTGATACATCCATCATAATCTCATCTAGAACATAAAATAGAGAGACTAATCATCCATCTAACAAGCAAGGGTTAGTTCCTAACTAGAATCTCAAGCTAACTAAGCCTACTAACCGGTATCTGAGCTAGATCTCCCATCTCTCAGGTTCTCTATGCCTTGCTGGTTGAATAAGCTCCTCCTCCTTCTCCAATTGCCCCATTAGCCGGTTAGCCGGTTCGCCTTGCCCAATTGATTTGGGCCAGCTGGCAATTCTAAATTAGTTATCATTAACTAATTTAATACTTTAGCCTTTTTTATATTAGATTAAGCCCTAAATTTGAATTAGGGTTTAGGGTTAGGTTTCCCCCTTAATAATGAATGAGTTAACATAGCTAACTTTAGCTTATGATTAATTAATGCACCATTAATTATTCCTAGTGACATGTCAGGTATTTATACCTAAAAAGGCATATAAATATGTGGAACGTCACACCGTCTGCTCGGACCACTTGTGATAGCCAAGTGTCTGAATAAAGGACACAAAAGTGTCATTCGCCCGTTCCCCCTCTGGGATGTGTCATTCGCCCATTCGTCGTCTGGAATGTCCTACACCGTGAAAGCTTACATATCAACACACAACAACAATACATACAAGAATTTGTCGCAGTATGCCTTCACCGCTGCCACATGCACTTTTCAGTTTGTATGTTGAATGACAATGTTTTGTTTAGCTGCATGTACTTTTTATTTTGTACGTCTTAAATATGTGCTCAAATATATGTTATAGAATTATGAATGGTATTACTACATCCAGCCATGTATTACTATTGATGTTTGTGAATCTAAACATCACTTAGAGCCCCCTTATGTAATTTTGTTTGTAGTCTTAAACTATATCCTTAATGTTATAGAATGAGTTGATGTTTAACTACTTTCACTAAATGTGTGCACAACATTGCTAAATATTAGCAATATGGAGTTTTCAAAAATGCCTGCATTCCAATAGTTTTGGATTTAATTATTTTAACCTCTTCTCCAAATGTGAAATTAGAATCTATACTTTAAACTCTCAATAGAAAATCAATATTAAATGAAACACCAAGGATAAATATAATTTCATACCAAAATGAGACGTTTTACAGGAAATGTGCAGGAACATCAAACTTAATGGTTTTAGTCGCTAAGGGCCATATTATCTTTGCACCTGTGCAAATCGTCTCTGGTGCAAAATCTACCAAAAATTTGTAGTTTTCTATGGCTAAATAAAGCCCAAATATATCCAGATATATGAACAGGGGGTGAACAAAGAAGCAGGTCAATAAAGATTGACATCCAAACTATAATTGAATCTAACATTCAAGCTGAAGACATGATTGACAATGCTCATTGTAATTAACTGCTAAATACACTGGTTATAAAAAAGCAAGTCACATAACCCAAATCGCAATTGTCTTAATGCTTTTTAACAAAGGTGTGAATCTGACAGAGGCAATATTTGACTTGCATTAAAAAATACCAATACAACTAAAAAATCGATACACAGTAAAGGTTTATACATAAATCAACCTCCTAATAATGACCTCAATTGTATTAAATGCTTGCATAGATTTTCTGAGCAAATAACCATTGAAGGACCAAATTATGGAGAAATTGTACGCTGCAAAGGAAAAACCAAACGCTAATCCAAAAGCATACTTTATGTAAAGACAACGTTGTCGTCTCCATGTTAGACTCTAAACTCAATATGCTTCTGCACAAAAGGAAAGAAAAGATTTGGAGAATACGATATAAAAACAATTCAAAAGTTACATGCAGATATATGAATGTATGAAAACTTCAATTCAACCTATTGCAAACTCTATTATCAAGATTATGAGAACATCTTGTGGTACGTAGCATCTTTGAATTTTAGTTGGTGCTTCGAATGCCAAAACTTTCTGTCTAATATGAAGTACAAAAACTCAAATGTACCAAGAAGAAAAAGAACCATTTTGAGGCCAAGCCGGGCTTAAAACTTCACTTGAATCCGCACAAATTCGTGTAATATAATTATCATTGGTGTTATAGACTTCATATATGCCTATCCCTTTGCACTGCCGATCCAGAAGAGAAACATAATCTGTTTAGTTCAGGTATTTTTCAACCCTAAAAGAGGCACACATGTATGAAACGCAGGAAAAACATATCACTTTCATCAACTGTTGTTGTAACGTGATGCTGCATCAAATCCCACTGTGTTGCTAGATGATAGAAACTGGTTTTTTATTATCCATGAATCAACTTCTTGAAGAACTCACCATTGACAGAGTATTCTGATGAATACTCTCCCAATCTTAAAAAATTGATCTGGCTAGGAAGGATTAAAATAGTATTATCGATGCTGACTTGGACAATTTTGCGCACAGATGTTTCTGAAACAGAAGTATTGATGGTTCACCTGCAGATTGGATTGGGATGCGCCATGAATCGATGCACGTAAATCCAACTTTCAGGAGGGCCTTTGGCAAACATTACAAACGCATCTTAGTGTTAAGATACAAACGGGGTGCTCTTTTCCTGCAAGGTATTACATTAGGAATAACATTGCTGGTGTTGAGCAAATTCAGCCATAGCCGTAGTCACCAAAACCACCATTGTCTTTGCGCCTGCATAGCAATAGAATATAGAACGAAGGAATTATTGGGATGTGGAAAAGCCGAATGCTGCAATCATGAGCTGCCTTTTTCTAAGTTGTGGGCATTGTTGATCTTTTCCTTGGCTGCCACTTTTGCGCCTTCTTTTGTTGTGCTCTCTAGACCTGTAGAAAAAATAGACGCAACCTGGGAAATAGAAAAAATTCTGCCTCCTGCTTCCTTTTCCTATTTTTTTTCTCCCTAAGCTGGGCTACAATGTTCTAACAAGTCCAATACATGAATCCAAAGGAAAAACCAGGATTTCTAAGACCGTCTTTTCATTCAAACTAGGCTTCTCTGAGCTTTTTAAAAAATTCCAAACATAGCCGTACCATAGTGAGGCTATGTAGGCAGCAGTAGCATTGCCAGATTTAGAGCCTCTCTTTTTATATTCAATCGATACAACATCGCCCAATTTTCCTCTTTTATTTGCTGCCACGAAGAATATTTAACCTTCAAGAGAGTTCAAGCACATAGTATGAGCTTACCATCTCTCAGCTTCTATTTGCTTATATGTGTCAATTTTGGCAAGGCCAAATTTTATTAGTCTTACACGTGTTCAACTCCAAACTCAAATATTCTAAAAAGTACCTACACACCTTTAAGCTAGCCCCTTACCTTCCATATTACAATTATATATTAGGGAAAAGTAAATATGCCACCTTGAAGGGTGGCTCATCCATCATGTTTGGACATGACAATAGATATGCCTAAGACTAAAAATCAAGAGTTCCTACTCAAATTTGAGACTCAAGGAGATTTACTGACAGTCAAAGCCTCCAATAAGAATAAACGAAATCATGACAATGGCATTAACTGACATAGAACACTGGCTAGTATAGTCCACTCCATTTACCCCTCCTGTGCAGAAAATAACATCCTTCTCCTTTGTAAGAAAGACTGTCTTCTTCTATAATAGGTAACTCTTACGAGAAATTACCTGAACTATCTGCAATGCAAAACCCACTTAAACTAACAATGTAATGCAGATTCTTAAACCAAAGTCATGAGTACACTTGTACCTTGGCTATCAAAAGAATGTAAAGCCGGACCAGAATCTATGTTCTCTGTGGCAAAAGTAGAGAGAAATATTGATTGAGATTCTGCATCTAATGATATGAATTCATCCCTATGAAAATGATCCGAGTTATACGTAAATTCGAAAATAATGCTTCCAACTAAGAATTAAAATCTAAGCTTCTAGCCAAGGGATGACGTGTAGTTGATGGACGTGCCGCCTTAATGGAAGGCGTCCGTGTCAATAAACATGAGCCATAAAGGCTCACGCGTGTAATATTCTAAAAATGAAATAAATTCGTGGAAACCCTTCCTCGCTTTCCATTTAAAACCCTTCCGATTTTTTGGGGGTGGAAACCCTTCCAATTCTCGTGGAAACCCTTCCTGATTTCAAAAGTTGGAAATTTGGAAGGGTTTCCATGGAAAATCGGAAGGGTTTCTCTCCCGGGTTTTATTGAAAGCCAGAAGAGTTTCCATGGAAATTCGGAAGGGTTTCACTACAAGGCACAAGGGTCTTTTGTCACGGGCAAATTTGTCACGCCAATAAAGTTTGTCACGTATTTTAACTTTGCCACAAAGGCAAATCTTTTTTGCAACTCGTGACAAAAAATTCAAACTTAAAAAGCCGCGGACAAAAAGACTAAAATTTGACACGCTGCGGACAAATATTTGTCATGCGTGATAAATGTTTATAGCCTTTGTCATGCGGATAAAAGTTTGTCACGGTGATTAAATATTTGTCACGCCGTGACAAAGGCTATATTAGTTGTCATGCGGACAAAGAAACGGTTATATTATTTGTCGCGCGTGATAAAACCTTTCAGAGCTTTTGTCACGCCAGGACAAATTTTTGTCACGCTGCGGACAAATAATATAGCCGCTTATTTCAAACTGCTCATTTCACCTCCCTTCTTATGCTCCTCTTCTCTTAGGGCCTCCTACGCTTTGGTATGGATCCCAACCTTTTAGTAATCTTCCTCCTAGTACTAGGAGGAGGAGGATAAAAGAGTTGATAGATGCAGTGTTTGTTCTACAGCAAATCGGAGACATCGCCGAGGACACCATGCCGGGTGAGTTTGAACCTTGTTGGTGTCACTATGTGTGGGCAAAGACAACCGTTGGCTTTGATTGAACGGCATTTGCAATCAAATGGTACTTATTGGGGCGCCCTCAAGGCTTTTTGTATGCTTTTGGTGTGCCCTACAACCCAACACCACTAGATGGACAAAGTTAGTAAATGATTTGATTTGTTCTAGGTTTATTTTATTATCTAGCATGTTGGGGTAAATAGTTGTATTTTAGTTAATACATAGTCTTTTATTTAAAAAGCATTCTATGGTTAAACGTAACTCAACACAACGAGGCATAATCAATTTTTCGAGGGGAGTTTGGAGACATGTTGGAGATGATGATGAAATAGATTCTCGCGACAAAGTGCATCCCACTATAGGACCCGTGGATCAAGCCACATAAATGTACATGGTGGAAGTAGTTACCAAGTTGTGGGTGTGACATACCGATTTACCAATGCCGCATCACATTGAGAGATTATTAAAACCTCGTAGATCGACGTAAGATTAGGTCTATTTAATGGTCCATTGCCCAATTTAGGTGACATATTCACTTATTGGGGTCGCTTCAGATGTAATAAAGCAGCCACGCCCCCGGATCCGAAGGGGATTATTCATTGCCCAAAATCTTCGTGTTGGATATAATTCAGCTTGTCCCTTTGATGATCTATGAAGGTCCAGAGTATAGTGCATCCGAATGGGAAGCATTAACATATTATTCATTTTCTATGATGGTATACGGTTGCAACAGTAATGCATGCACTATGGAAATGAGTTCAGAGTACAATGAGGATAAGAGATCTTACATTGATGGTCGTGGTGGAAGAACATGGCAATATAGCTGGGGCTGATCAAAAATTTTTTGTGGTGCCAATAAAAAAATATCATCAATTGCATGTTTGAAGAAAGAAGTAATGATCGCGAGGAGTTAATGACAAGAATGTGTAAGCACTTTGTTATGGTTGTTGCTATCAAGAGCCTTAGAGAGGGCTATTTAATTATTTTTGGACTATGAATTCCATGAGACCTGCACTGATCGGTTTTTGTAGAGATAAAACTTTTAGTTATTCAAAACAAACTTTTTATTTTTAATAAATCGCTACTCGATATTAATGATACTTATCTTATTAAATCTGAATCTTTGTTCTTGTTTCATTTTCTTTGCTTTTTTTTTCAATCATGTACTCATATTAATGTTGTGCATACTTAACACCATCAAGTGTAATGCTTAGATTCTATGTGCAACATTTAATGCTATTCAAAGTGCATTATGTTTCTTTCATTTTTCGTTTTTTTATTTATTCAATTTATGTGCTCCTACTTATTGTTGTGCTTACTTGGCAACTTTATACCTAGTGGTTAGATTTCAAACATTTATTATAATGCTTGGAAAAAATGGTTAATGGCTTAAAAGTAAGGATATTATTGACATATTGGATAAATGCTTCTTTTGGTATAGGTACCAGATGCTCCTCGCATATCAAAGTTCCACCGTGATGATATGGAAAAGATTGCACGAGAAAATCCTATAGTTAATGGGAATGTGGAACAAAACACTGGTCATGCTTATGATGAGGCTTAATCAAGATTTGTTGTAATGAAAGCATGCTCAATTTGAGTTTCTCATGCAAGGCATTGATAATGACATTGACAAACAAGATATGCACGCCTCTGAGGTTGATGAAGTCATTGAGGTAGATCCAGCTGAATATATTGATGATCAGATAATCCAGGATGCCAAAACAAAATTATACGAGGGCTGCAAAATATCGAGATTGACATTTAACCTATGCCTCCTCAACTTGCAAGGGCAATATAAGATATCAAATGTTGCAGCTTGATGCAATATTAAGGTTCTTCCTTCCTTCCTAACTCTTAATTTCTAACATATGAAATTTTATTGTTTATCTTTGTTGGCTTAATCTTCATATATATTTGTGTATGCACTTATTTGCAAAATATTGCCTCCCCGAAAACAAGGTTCCTTCTAGTCGCTCGTAGCACGAAGCTCATAAAGACGCTTTGGTTTTGAGTACGAGAACATCCATGTATGTCCAAACGACCGTGTACCTTATATTATAAGGACACCAAGGATATGGTTCATTGTCCAAAATGTAACGAGTCGAGGTACCGTGAAAGATGTCCAAGGCTCGACCATTCCATGCAAGGTATTAGGTATTTTCCTCTAATTCCTAGACTTAAACATATGTTTAGGACAAAGGAGATTGCTGCCTTGATGGGTTGGCATGTAAATAATCAGTAGCTCGATGGAGTTATGCGATTCCCCGCTGATTCGGGAGGCATGGAGATTTATAAATAACAGATGGTCCAATTTCAAAATGAACCAAGACATATTCACTTTGGTCTCGCAATGATGGTTTCAATCCTTTTCGCGAACGGACAGCCTCGTGGTCCACATGGCCTACCATGCTTGTAAACTATAACATCCCTCCACATGAGTCCATCAAACGGGGTCATATCATCTTGAGCATGATAATTCCAGGTTTGTACAATTCATTTAGTCCTACTAGGAATTTTTTTTTTTTTATAAAATGTAGTGGGAGTCTTTAATCATGCTGAGTCTTGATATTGCAGGCCCTTCACAACCTAAAAATTTTGATGTATATCTATCACCCTTAATTGACGACTTGAAAACTCTATGGAGTGGTGTTCACATGGTAGATATATCTCTAAGAGAATATCTAGGGAGCAAAGAAGCTGAAAGCTATATAATGTGGACAATGCATGACTATCCTGGTCTCAGCATATGTAACGGTATCTTCTTGTTCTTTTTCTTTATTTTGAGGGCTTTTTTATATGAAAATTGCATCAATAATAAAAATTGTTTTTATATCTATAGGTCTACAAACTAAAGGTCAATATGCTTGCGCATATCTGTGGTGACCAAATCACATCAAGATACTACCGTTCATTGAAGAAACATGTATACGAGGGCCATGAAAGATTTTTACCAATGGATCATCCATTACGTAGGGGAGCCCTAGCAAAAAATAGACACTCCAAAGTGCATGACCACAAGAGATTCGCTTCGATCAATGGGAACGCAAGCGTAAGACAAGGCATGGAAAGAGGCCGAACATGCAAGTTTATGTTTATGAAGGCCCCGATGACATCATTGTCACTCCTCCAAATGGCATGAAACGATTATCTATACTATTTGAGTTACCATGCCGGGTGGGAGTTGAAGCACACGCTTTATTGGATCCAATGCATATCATGAAAAATATTTCAGATTCTCTATGGCAAAGATATCGCCGGGGAGAAAGATAGTGTTGCTTCTCGACAAGATTGTTTATTATTACAGCCCTGTCCGAATGCAAGTCTAAAGAATCCAAAATCTCAGTCCGCCATGGGTTTTGACTAAAAAGAACTTGATATTGTGCAAGAGTCTATTAAAGAAGTGAAGATGCCAACTGGTATCGCCTCCTCTTTAAAAGGTGTTGGGCAAAGAAGGGCAATAAGTTAACCGGATTGAAGTCCCATGACTACCACAAGCTAATTATGAAGTTCCTATAATATGAGTATATATGTCATATAGTTTATTGACCTCTGTTTTTTTAATTAATGTTTTTCTTTGTCCTTGTCTTGTAGGAGATTTTACCTATGGTTCTACCTGACAGACTGCCTTCTAAAGTTTGCGAGCCTATTTTCAAATTGGCCAAGCTATGTAGGTAAGCTCATTTACAAACTTTGATTATGTAGATGTGATTATAGATACAAATATATTGAAGGATATCTCTACATTACATATGGATATCATTAAAGGAGATTGACAGAAAAGACCTTCCACAAATGAAGGAGCTATCCGTTGAAGTCCTTTGCCTATTTGAGAAAGTGTTCCCAACAAGTTTCTTTGATATACAGGTGCACCTTTGCTTGTTTCAAAATGTAACAAAGTTTTTTATATGTCTGATCATTATCGCAAGTGTTTCTCACAAATTTATTTATAATAGGTACATTTGCTCGTACATCTAGTTGAGGACATTGATTGGGCAGGGCCCGTCTCCTATCGTTGGATGTTTTTTCTTGAGCGATTCATGAAAGTCCTTAAGGACTTTGTGAGGCAATTTGCTAAGCCTGAAGGGAGCATGTCTGAAGGATGGGTTGCCGAGGATTGCAAGTTTGCCATATCAACATATCTTAAGAAAGTTGATAAGGAAGCAGTGTCGTTCCTACAACATGAACAAAGCTTGGATAAGCTACATAGCAAAGGGCGCAATTACAAACTAAAGCACGATGAGCTTAATGCAATCAAATTTTACATAGTGCATAATGAGCAATGCATGGAGAAATGGGTTCGAAATTATAATGAGCTAAAGCAAGCCAGGGAACTAGAACGACGACAATGGCGACAACAATCACGAGCACCATACCCTCCTGAGCTATGCACACTACCAGATACTATGCCCGAAGATTGGATATTAAAGAGAGTCTTAAGGCCAAAGAGAGAGGACCCCAACTCAGAATCGATGAGGAAAGAGAAATTGCCTTTGGACCTTCAAGTTGGTAAGTTATATTTTTTGAAGCTTGTACTTGTTTACATTATGTCAATCTTTGCTCGATTTTGCAGGTTTCATTGTACAATGGATATATTTGCAATGGGCGCCATTTTCGGGTTCAGAAAAGGGATGAAGGTTGTGTCACTTTTGATTGTGGTGTGATATCTACTTTTACAGTTGCAAGTCGCGTTAGTGCAAGGGACATAACCCCGATAGAAGCCGAGATTGAATATGTTGGAAAATACAACAAATTTTGGAACTTGATTTTCACAATTCACCAAAGTTTTGTTTCGAAGTTAGATGGTTTGATGCACAATTACGAGGCAGGAATGCCACATTCCGGCCACGCTCTAGTGGTTTAGTTCAAGTCAAGTCTACACGTTTGATTCCAGAAGACAATGACCCTTACATTTTTCCAGAGAAGTGTCAACAAGTATATCTGCACCCTGCACCCAATGATCGAGATTGGTTATACGTGATGCAGGTTGAATCTTCATCATTAGTAAAAGCAATGCTAGTTTTTTTCATATTGATCTGGGTACTTTCATGCAGGTCAACCCAACCCACGACAGATAAAAAATTATGAGGTAGTGCCTTCTCTTGCAGAGGATGTAGAAGATGAAGGAAGAGAAGGCGTCGATGTTGAGGGAGGGGGCATTGCTATGGATGTTGAAGGAGAAGGCATGGATGAGGTTGGAGGAGGAGGAGAAGGTCCAGATGTTTTTGAGGGAGGGGACATGGCTATGGACGTTGAGGGAGAAGGCATCGATGACATTGAAATTCCACCAACAATAGATGATGGTGAACCTATTGAAGAGGAAAAAGAATGTAACGATGGTATATTTGTTTTTCTCGACATTGATGAGAATGATACTCCAGTACAACGAGAGATCTGTATTGATCACGACTTGTATGTAAACATGGAGGAGTGTCAAGAACTATTACATTAAAATGATAATGTAGAAGATGATGGCTAAATGTACAATGGAAAGACATGCTTGATAAGGAGGCAAATTGATACACAAGATAGGAGATATAATAAGGTCATTGAATATTAGATACGGATATGAATTGTTATAGATGCATTGCATGAAATTACTGAGCTCATGTCCCAAGGCACCAAAATCGTGTCCTTTGCTAATCCCATCATTCAAATAAGAGTTCATGTCCCAAGAAACATCTCCGAAAATAAAAGTTGGAAATCCAATGCACGGATGTGCCAACCCCGAAATTTTCCCCTTTCCCATGTAGGGGCATGACCAAGAAATGGGGTATTCCTCCAGTTCGACTACTCCAGCAAGATCAGAATGTGTTTTTAACTTTGTGAATGAGTAAAAAACATCCAATTCACTTCAGGGACTATGCATGCAAGTCAAACCCTAACCCTACAGATTTAGTAGGGTTTAAGTATCGGGGCACCAAAACAGCTTCATCTGCTAATCCCACCATTCAGGTAGCTCATGTCCCATGGAACATCTCTTAAAAGAAAAAATGAACACCTACAACCCGGATGTGCCAACCCCCAAATTTTCCCCTTCTCGACGTAGGAACACGACGAGAAAATGGCGTGATCCCCCAATTCAGCCACTCTATCGAGCTCAGAACCTTATTTTGACTTCGCACATGAGTTCAAAGCATCGAAGTCAGGGTTGCCCTTAAGGGGCTATTTATAGCCAAATGGCTATATTTTGAATATTTTCGAAAATGAGATACTAAAGCTGAATTGAAAATAAATTATATTCTTTCGCCAAAATTTCACCATTTCTTCCGCCCGCCTTTCTTAAATTAGCCATGCATTCTTAAGCTCAGATCTAGAGTTTCACCTCCAGTTCCATGGATCTAAGTGTTTAGGATCATAGATTATCCCCTTAACCATTGTAGATCAAGTAATTGTTTGCTAGCTCTAGTGGACCATAGTAGAATACTCAAAAAATCAACAACTACTCAAATTTTGCTAAACATAATAGGTTTCCTTAATCCTGTAAGTTGTCTGTGAATTGACATCTATTTATTTCAATTACCACACTAATGTTGCCAAGGTTTGCCGGAGTTTCTATGAAACAGTTCAAGTCGCAAAAAATAATCGCCTACAAAATTAATATAGAAAGCTTATGATTCGCCTCACCTTCTAAATCACGCCTATGCAGATATGGCCTTAAGGGCAACCCTGATCGAAGTTACTCTAGGGACCAACTTCCATGACCAATAGAACTAATCTCTACTCGATATGAGCAGCTAGTGGACCTCTCATTCAATGCATTCCTTGCCTAGTGCGCTAATCTAAGCATGGGATGTACAAGGCAAGCCAGGCGTTTGATCGATTGTCTACTCCTCAAACATGTGTTCAAGGGTGACTCTCGCCATCTAGATGCAAGGACGGAGCCAAATTGTCATGTCCTGCCTTCTAGCATGCCCGGTTGCACAATATCTATCTTGTTACGAGCCATCGCAAGGGTGCAAGTTTGGAACTAGTGCCTCGAAAGGGGTTCTTTGTTCTCACTCTGGGGGCCTCTTTTCGGACCCTTGAGGAAACTGTGCACGTAAGCTCTCGACTACTTTCGATGTAGGGTAGGGAAGGCTGTCAAGACCTAAACCCTACAGATTTAGTAGGGTTTACGTATCAAGGCACCAAAATCGCGTCGTTTGCTAATCCCATCATTCAAATAAGAGTTCATGTCCCGAGAAACATCTCCGAAAATAAAAGTTGGAAATCCAATGCTCGGATGTGCGAACCCCTAAATTTCCCCCTTTCCCATGTAGGGGCACGACCAAGAAATGGGATGTTCCTCCAGTTCGACCACTCTAGCAAGCTTAGAATGTGCTTTTAATTTTCTGCATGAGTCAAAAACATCCAATTTAATTTAGGGTCTATGCATGCAAGCTCTCGACCACTTCGGAAGTAGGAAAGGCTTCCAAAACCTAAACCCTACAAATTTAGTAGGGTTTAAGTATCGGGGCACCAAAACAGCTTCATCTGCTAATCCCACCGTTCAAATGGTAGGTCATGTCTCATGAAACGTCTCTCAAAAGAAAAAATGAACACCTATCGCACCTGGATATGCCAACGCCCAAATTTTCCTCTTTCCCACGCTGGGGGCCACGACCAAGAAATGGGGTGTTCCTCGGTTGAGTGCATGACCACTCTAGCAAGCTCGGGAATGTGCTTTTAACTTTGTGCATGAGTCAAAAACATCCAATTTACTTTAGGGACTATGCATGCAAGCTTCCTCGACCACTTTGAAGGTGGAAGGCTTCAAAAAACCTAAACCCTACAAATTTAGTAGGGTTTAAGTATCGGGGCACCAAAACAGCTTCATCTGCTAATCCCACCGTTCAAATGGTAGCTCATGTCCCATGAAACATCTCTTAAAAGAAAAAGTGAACACCTACAACCCGGATGTGCCTATCCCCAAATTTTCCCCTTCTCGACGTAGGAACACGCCGAGAAAATGGCGTGATCCCCCAATTCAGCCACTCCATCGAGCTCAAAACCTTATTTTGACTTCACACATGAGTTCAAAGCATCGAAGTTACTCTAGGGACCAACTTCCATGACCAATAGAACTAATCTCTACTCGATATGAGCAGCTAGTGGACCTCTCATTCAATGCATTCCTTGCCTAGTGCGCTTAATCTAAGCATGGGATGTACAAGGCAAGCCAGCGCTTGATCGATTGTCTACTCCTCAAACATGTGTTCAAGGGTGACTCTCGCCATCTAGATGCAAGGACGGAGCCAAATTGTCATGTCCTGCCTTCTAGCATGCCCGGTTGCACAATATCTATCTTGTTACGAGCCATCGCAAGGGTGCAAGTTTGGAACCAGTGCCTAGGAAGGGGTTCTTTGTTCTCACTCTTGGGGCCTCTTTTCGGACCCTTGAGGAAACTGTGCACGTAGTAGGGAAGGCTGTCAAGACCTAAACCCTATAGATTTAGTAGGGTTTATGTATCAAGGCACCAAAATCACGTCGTTTGCTAATCCCATCATTCAAATAAGAGTTCATGTCCCGAGAAACATCTCCGTAAATAAAAGTTGGAAATCCAATGCTCGGATGTGCGAACCCCTAAATTTTCCCCTTCTCCACGTAGGGGCACGACCAAGAAATAAGGTGTTTCTCCAGTTCGACCACTCTAGCAAGCTCAGAATGTGCTTTTAACTTTGTGCATGAGTCAAAGACATCCAATTTACTTTAGGGACTATGCATGCAAGCTCTCGACCATTTCGAAATCAGGGAAGGCTTCCAAAACCTAAACCCTACAAATTTAGTAGGGTTTAAGTATCGGGGCATCAAAACAGCTTCATCTGCTAATCCCACCGTTCAAATGGTAGGTCATGTTTCATGAAACGTCTTTCAAAAGAAAAAATGAACACCTACAACCCGGATGTGCCAACCCCCAAATTTTCCTCTTTCCCACGCAGGGGCACGACCAAGAAATGGGGTGTTCCTCCAGTTCGACCACTCTCAAAATGTGGTTTTGACTTTGTGCATGAGTCAAAAACATCAAATCTTTTAGGGACTATGCTTGCAAGCTCTCGACCACTTTAGAGGTGGAAGGTCTTAAAACCTAAACCCTACTGATTTAGTAGGGTAAGTATCGGGGCACCAAAAACGCCTTCATCCGCTAATCCCACCGTTCAAATGGTAGCTCATGTCCCATGAAACATCTCTTAAAAGAAAAAATGAACACCTACAACCCGGATGTGCCAACCCCAAATTTTCCCCTTCTCGACGTAGAAGCACGCCGAGAAAAAATGGTGTGATCCCCAATTCAGCCACTCTATCGAGCTCAGAACCTTATTTTGACTTCACACATGAGTTCAAAGCATCGGGTTACTCTAGAGACCAACTTCCATGACCAATAGAACTAATCTCTACTCGATATGAGCAGCTAGTGGACCTCTCATTCAATGCATTCCTTGCCTAGTGCGCTAATCTAAGCATAGGATGTACAAGGCAAGCCAGCGCTTGATCGATTGTCTACTCCTCAAACATGTGTTCAAGGGTGACTCTCGTCGCCTAGATGCAAGGACGGAGCCAAACTGCCATGTCCACGCCTTCTAGCACTTGGGATTGCACAATATCTACCTTGTTACGAGCCATCGCAAGGGTGCAAGTTTGGAACCAAAGTGCCTAGGAAGGGGTTCTTTGTTCTCACTCTTGGGGCCTCTTTTCGACCCTTGAGGAAACGGGTGCACATAAGCTCTCGACTACTTTCATGTAGGGAAGGTGTCAAGACCTAAACCCTACTGATTTAGTAGGGTTTACATATCAAGGCACTAAAATCGTGTCGTTTGCTAATTCCATCGTTCAAATAAGAGTTCGTGTCCCGAGAAACATCTCCGAAAATAAAAGTTGGAAATCCAATGCTCGGATGTGCGAACCCCTAAATTTTCCCCCTTCCGACGTAGGGGCACGACCAAGAAATGGGGTGTTCCTTCAGTTCGACCACTCTAGAAAGCTCAGAATGTGGTTTTAACTTTGTGCATGAGTCAAAAACATCCAATTTACTTTAGGAACTATGCACGCAAGCTCTCGACCACTTCGGAAGCAGGGAAGGCTTCCAAAACCTAAACCCTACAAATTTAGTAGGGTTTAAGTATCGGGGCACCAAAACAGCTTCATCTGCTAATCCTACCGTTCAAAATGGTAGGTCATGTCCCATGAAATGTCTCTCAAAAGAAAAAATGAACACCTATCGCACGGATGTGCCAACCCCCAAATTTTCCTCTTTCCCACGCAGAGGCACGACCAAGAAATGGGGTGTTCCTCCAGTTCGACCACTCTAGCAAGCTCAGAATGTGGTTTTGACTTTGTGCATGAGTCAAAAACATCAAATCTTTTAGGACTGTGGCTTGCAAGCTCTCGACCACTTTAGAGGTGGAAGGTCGCCAAAACCTAAACCCTACAGATTTAGTAGGGTTTAAGTATCGGGCACCAAAACAGCCTTCATCCGCTAATCCCATCGCTCAAATGGTAGCTCATGTCCCATGAAACATCTCTTAAAAGAAAAAATAAACACCTACAACCCGGATGCACGACCAAGAAATGGGGTGTTCCTCCAGTTCGACCACTCTAGCAAGCTCAGAATGTGCTTTTAACTTTATGCATGAGTAAAAAACATCCAATTTATTTTAGAGACTATGCATGCAAGCTCTCAACCACTTCGTATAATGAAGGCTTCCAAAACCTAAACCCTACAAATTTAGTAGGGTTTTAAGTATCGGGGCACCAAAACAGCTTCATCTGCTAATCTCACCGTTCAAATGGTAGCTCATCTCCTATGATACGTCTCTCAAAAGAAAAAATGAACACCTACCGCACAGATATGACAATCCTCGACTTTTTCCCTTCTCGACGTAGGGGTTTGTCATGACCCATCACGATGATGCAAATTTGGTAATGATGTCTAGGGAGGGTTCTTTTGTTCTCTCTCTTGGGGATATTTCTTAGGATCCTCCAAGAAACCCTGATGCAAGCTCTTGACTATTTCAGAGGCAAGGAAGGCTAGCAAAACCTAAAACCTACAGATTTAGTAGGGTTCGTGGATCGGGGGGACCAAGACCCGCTCCATCCGCTAATTCCACCGCTCAAATGTTAGTTCGTGGTTCGCGGAAACATGTCCAAAAAGAAAAAAGGGACATCCACCACATAGATGTGTCAACCCCCAAATCCCCCCCCCTGTTGTTCCTCTAGTTTGGCCACCCTAGGTAGTTCAAAATGCGGTTTTGACCCCTCAAGATACACGTCCAAAGCATCTATTTACTATAGGGACCAACTATTTACTTAACCAACAGAGCCAAACTTGACTTGCTATGGGCAGCTAGTCGACCTTCCTTTCCTTGCATAGTGAGGCTAGTCTAAACATAGCATGTACTTTCTTTAATGCGGCTTTTGATCGATCATCTACTTCTCAAGCATATGTCCTAGAGTAAGTCCGCCTTCTCGGATGCAATTGCAATGTCGATGTAGGCATAGATGGGGATGGAATTTATCATGTCCTCTAGTATATGCTTGGTTGCCATGTTTGCATAGTGGCTGAGATTGGGGTCATGGGAAGTTTTTTCTCCATCTATGGGCATGTCCATGGAGTGTTAGAAATTGGGACGGGGGTTGTGGTGGTAGAAGCAAGATAGAAGAGTGTGAGCAGGAGAAAGGGGCTAAAAAGGGGGCAAGTAGCAAGTACAAGACAATTTGTGTTGAAAATTTAGATTCTTGGAGCCAAAACGTGTCTACGAGACACTCTAGATATAATGTTACTCTACAATGTTTGTGAATACAACTATTGAACTTGATGACCCACAAGAACAATGTTACAATATTTACCAAAATGCCCGTCATTTTGGAGAGCATTTTGCCCGTCACTCTAGGAAAGGTCTATTTTAGACTTTCACCTTGTGGACATACGGAAGTTTGAAGCATGAAGTTGAATATAGAAATCATGATGATGTATGTCTTAAGGATAAGAGAATCCATTGGCACATTCTTCAAAATTTCAAAAGTGTGAAAGCAAACGTTCCGTTTCGGCCATCCATATACAGGGTGCAAAAGATATTGTACATTGGAATCAATATTATTGGAAGTTTGGAAGCATTTATAAGCTGATGATGGAATAGATGGGGATGGAATTTATCCCATCGATGGCAACCAAGCATATACTAGAGGACACGATAAATTGCATCCTCATCTATTGCATAAATTGTTGTGAAGCTATGTATGCAATGCAACTACAGAAAAACTGTTGTTGAGCCATTGACTTCCTGATCGTGGGAAAGAAATGGTGAAGAAAAAACTTAGGCCTGCCCTGCGAAAACTCTATCAAGGACTCAAAGAACAATGTGGTGGCGACAACTCTAAGGAAGAACTTTGCTCGAAAAACAGTGCGAAAACTTTGCAGAAAGAGCAATGCGGCAATGACATCCCTAAAGAAACCTTGAAAACAGCTCCAACGGTTAGTCATGTGGAATGGGGTTAGCTGACTTCCATTTTGCATTGTATGGACTTGCCATGTGGCAGTAAATCATTGGTTGCCAAAGGAAAACTTTATTTCTATTGTAGCCTATAACTATATGGACCATTGAAATAACAAACAAATTTACGTCACGCGTGGAAAATGGTGCATTCGTGACAAACTAGTTGTTGTCACGCAGGACAAAAAAATTTACATTCGTGACAAATTTTGAGCACAATTCGGCGACAAAATTTGAGCAAAATTCAGTGGGAAGCGGGAAATGGGAAATGCTTTCTTGCTGTTCTTGCATTCTCGGGCACCAAATCTAGAATCAGAAAACAGATAAATAGAATAGAAAACTGGTTTTTGTGTCCTGGATTGAAAGGTTTTGAGAATTTGATTTTGGAAGCAAAGTTTGCATGAATTCTATTTGTGATAATTTTACGTGAAACTATAATTGCAGGTTGAGTCAAAGGAACATTCCCACTTCGCAGCAGATCCCACAGTCTTCCTAAGATTGTCTTCAAATATTCGATATGAATTGATCTTGATGGCAGAACGTGAGTACATTTGAGAGTCTATTTGAAATCCATTATCTACATTAGAGATTCTAGATGACTGGTAGTTTCTTTTGGGGAACCTGGTGGCTAGAGCTTAAACCAGCACATCATTGCATATTTATACACTGAAAAACTTTATACTAAAAACCTTTCATATTTACCTTAACAACTTATGGTAATTGTTAAGAATTGATCGTGATCTATTATATTATTTTCGTGTCATGATATTGGACTCGCAACAAGGTACCAAAGATGATCTTCCTTCCATGTTTTAATATCGCAAATCAAGATAGAGAGGTAAGTGCCCTGCCTCGCACATATTTGAGCAAAGGTTGCATTTGGTTATGCATTACTCTCCTTAGGGCCTGCCTTTGCAATATTCTTCTCAGTCATCGTCTCCAAACCTTTCTTTAGTGCTCACGCTCTTAACCAGGTAGTGTCATGTCATTTGTGGGCAGTTATTAATAAGCAACCTAGATACAGCATGTTATTTTGGCTTGTAAGCTTCGTCTTGATTGCAAGTTTATGGAGGGGTTTTCTTTCTTTTGGATCTTCTTTCTTATACCTGCCCATACTACTCTCAGTTGTATTGCTGCAAGAAATTGTCTAAGATTTTCCAGTGAATTATTCATTTCAAAATCTGACAGTTACAATTGGATTTAAATGTGATAAATTATGCATTGGTATGGTTGTTGCAATCAATCAGCAATTGCATAATTTGATTAAACCATCCACTCCAAAGTTCTTTGTTATGATTGTTTTATGCTGCATTTCAGGATAGTGAAGCGGCTTCTGGATGATCTCGTTGTTAAACCATCTAAATCGCGCCTTTACTTTACCGATAAGATCTAGGTTTTTACATATTCCCCTTATTTCTTTCGCTACTTTAGACATGTATTTTGAAGAGAAAGGTTTGCACACGATATATTTTGATTGTGATGCTTACACTGATGAATTTCAGACATTGATGAATTTCGCTCGCAGCTTTTAGATTCTCTTTTACATGTTCTCTCTGTGCAAAAGAAATGTGTCAATATGTTTGGTGCTCAGACTTTCCCATATCATCCCCTACAAAATATCCAAATTGTTCGCAAGTTCCCGCACTGTAATACCGCGGCTTTGCCAATGACGACATGGGTTTTTAGACTTGCCGCATAAGTCTTGTAGGAGCTCCAAATCTTGCCCTCGTGACATTTCTCTACAATCGACGAACGCCTTTGGTAGAGAGTAATGAGATTCTCAACCCCGCAATATTATCAAACTAACGCGTTTCTATAGAGAGTTGATCCCGCTTTATTTGATATTTTGCACCTATCACAGCAATATGCTCAATAGCAAGGCCTCGTGAAATCCATCGATGCACTCAATCTATTGTCTAAATATGTTCCTGCGGAGTATAAGAAAATAGAGCAACGGGTTTAGTATTCTATACATTAAAGAAACATTAAAGAAATATGTACCTCAAGTGGTATAGATATGTTCCGTCCTCGCTCAAAAACCGCATTGGTGCAATTGTATTTCCTTATACAAAGTTAAATGTTCTAGAACAAATATATAACAGAAAACTAAAGTATCGAGGTTGCTACCCCTGACTTCAATGTTCGGGATGTCAGCAATGTCTTGTACTCGGTGCTTTTTATGTTACGACTCGCTTTTCCGGGTCGCTTAATAAATATATTTCTTGCACTTTGGTTGCCCATACATAAATGGACCTTGAAGAAAAATTAGATGCCACTGAAGGTTGTGATTCCTTTGAACAACCAATGCTTATTGGACACTCGCCTTGATTTCTTTTTGGTTCCAAAGATGATCTTCCTTCCATGTTTTAATATCCGCAAATCAAGATAAAGGTAAGTGCCCGGGTTCCCCGCGACATCTTTGAGCAAAGGTCGCATTATTTTCAAGATAAAAATGAAAAATATATTTCTAGTATCTAGGTCCAGTCATCATGGCAGAGGTTAGAGTGAGGTTTCAGTTTAATAAAGACCGAGGTTTCTCTGATAATAGTTTTCTCTGTTGTTCTCTTTACTGTTGTGTGGGATCAAATCTTGTTAAACTTCTCTCTAGCCTTTTAGGCTAGGTTTCTAGCCCTCAGAAAGTTTTTTGGCAATCGACGGATCCTTGGTCCTTACCATCTTATATGAGGTTTCTTGGGTTTATAGTTGCTTTTCTTCATCGTCCTTCTCTGTTTCTCATTCAAACCTTTTGCTTCTGACTTCCTTTGTCTCGTACCTTAACTGTCTATAGGTTCTATCCTCTTGATTGAAAGGAGTTTCTAAGATGCTGGCACTTAAGAGCATTGCTCAGATCCGACCTTTCTTTTCTTTGCAAAGGTCGTTCTCTTGCCTATGATAGCTTCTCCAGAGGTTAGCATCCAAGTACTCACCCGAGTATACTGCTTAGGATATTTCCATATAGATATTTCCATTCTCTAGGTGCATCCAAAATTGAGTTTTGCCCCTTTGCCCTTGATGCCAAAGCTTAAGCCCAGGAATTATCCTATACCTCTACCTTTTTCATGTTTGTCTTGCTCCCTTCTCGACGTTCACCAATGCTTTTCCCCATGACATCGTGCACCATGCGAGATGGACATGGTTGAGGCTGGCTCTATTGGTATGGAGGTGGAGCATAATATTTTGGCCACATGAACCTGTTGTCTTGGAATGTGAGGGGAGTGGCTTCTTCCCCAAGTAAAAGAAGCAGGTTGTCTCTTTACCTGTCTAAGTTTTCTACGACCTTTTGTTGCCTCCAAGAGCATAAATGCCGGGTGATGTACATAAAGTAGCTAATGTATTTGACGGGACTATAATGTCTTGGTGTCCGCCACGATGCATCTAAGGCTGGTGTGCTTTACTGCATGGAAGTCATCTGCGGATGTCACTTTTACTCAAAACGTATAGGTTCTAAGCGGTGGATAATAATCAAATGGAAAGATAAGGGCCAAGAATGGGGTTTGATAAATGTGTATGCTCATAATAGACCCTCGGGGGTGGTGCTTTGTGGGCAACTCGAGGAGTAAGGTTCTCCAGCTTGGACAAAATGTTGCATGGTTGCTCGTTGGTGACTTCAATATGGTCGAAGTTGGAAAGAGATAGAAGTGGTCGCGGCCCGAAGTGGTGCAAGGATTCGAAGCGAGAGCAATGGCTACGCCTTTTACATGATGGTCGCCTTTTATGGAGATTGATGGTGATCACCCCCTTTACGCGGGTGTAATGGTTGGACAGAGAGGCGGCAGAGCTTATGCAAGGCATGATAGAGGATACTTTAATACTTGTGCACCTGCTCTGCTTAGCGGATTTTCGCCGCTCAAATCTTCCTGGATAGCTGTTCCGATCATAATCCACAACTTCTAACTAATGATGTGGCTAATTGTCATCGACCTACCGTGACCTACTTTAAGCTTAATTGCAAGCACCGGAGGATGATGAGTTCAAAGTTGGTCAGAATCGGCTTTGGTCTCGGCCTTCTCACCTCGAGGGGGCATGTCCGGGGTTGTTGCACAAGTTGTCCGCAGCGGAAGTCATTTGCAAAAGAATATGGGAGAGTCGAGTCGCCGAAGCTAGAGGGCTATTGACCGCATTGTACCAGAATTAGAAGTACCAAGGCCTGCGGGCCATACTAATGGAGTCGAGAAAAGGAGTTATTATCTCGCATCAAGGCTATAGAAACCGAAAAGCATCAAGCCAAAGTGAAGGCAGTGGTTGCAAAGTGGTTCAAGGACTGCGTAATAGATGTACCCTGGCTCTTTTTTGGGCGCAAGAAGAAGGAAACTCGCCACTTCTATACATTCTTTGGTGCTGCCAGATGGTGCTCTTATCTCCGATCCTGAATCTTAAGCAAGATCTTCATCATCACTTTTCTTCATTCTTTGCACGACACCCATTGCCCTTTCGTAAGGACATGCAATTGGTCAGGTTGACTAAAAAGGCCAGATTGTTTCAAGAGCAGAGGTTGCTTCTTGAGTCTAATATTGTGAAGGAGGACTTAAAAGCAAAATTGCGGGCTCTTTGAAAGGGATAAATGCCCGGTCTTGATGGCTTTCCTATTGAATTCTTTTCGTAAGTGCCTGGACCGGTTGAGAATGACATATATGATGCCTTTTGTGAGTTTCGTGAGATTTAGGAGCCTTGATAAGATTTTGAATCTGTGTTGTATCTCTCATTCCAAAGAACAAGGAACCCAAGACTATTTCCTCGACCGGGCGACCTATTACATTGCTTTCCTCAGGTACAAGATCTTTGCTAAGACATTGGCGTAAAGAGTCCGAGACATCTGGCCGACGCTATCTCGGCCAACACAACTGCTTTCTCCCTCGCCGCTGTATTCTCAACAACGTGGTGGCCGTGATATGAAGGAATATATTGGGCCCTAACATTGGTCATAGAGCAAAGTTGTATCTTAAGCTTGATTTTGCTAAAGCCTACGATAGTGTTGATTGGGGCTTCTTGGAGAAGTGTCTTCTTGCACTTGGGTTTGGGGAGTCATTCACAAGGAATGTCATGAAGCTCCATACATCAGCCAGATTCATCAGTCCTTTCCTGCATGAGCCATCGGATATTTTGTAGTGGGTAGAGGAATTCGGACATGGTTGTCCCTTAGCACCCTTTTGCTTTTCACAATTGTGGCGTAAGTCTTGTCTTTTCTCCTCCGGCTACCCAAGATGCATGCTATTCAAGGCCTCCCAATGGACGATGGTTCTCAAGAGGTATGTAACCAATATGCCGATGACACTTTTTTGTTCCTAATTGCCGAGGCTGAGAATCTTCGTAATGCTAAGCTATTATTAGACACATTCTCCTTAGCATCAGGAGTTCTTGTAGGGTGGCAAAATGTACAGCCTTTTAGGACGCTTGGACAGTCCCATCCCTCCCTCAGATTTTGACTATCCTTGAAGATTCTCTTTTCGCATGGCAATACCACAAAGTTGCTTGGTATCCCAGTTGGAATTCATGTCTCCGCTTCAGATGCTTGGGATGAAATCATTAGTGGGTTGCAAAAGCACTTGTTTTGGTGGAATACAGCCTAAACCGGCCCATGCCCCAGAGAATCACCGCGGGCTAAATGTGTTCTTAGTAATACTCATGTCTACATGGCGCCTCGCTTTTATTAGCTCCAGTTGTAAGATGGAGGAGATTGTGCGTATCGGCCAGAAATTTTATTTGGGGTGGAAATGAGTTAGGAGCTGGGTCAAGGTAGCTTGGGTGAAATGCATTAGACCTAAGGCAAACCGGGTGGTCTTGATATGTTGGATTTTCACCTCCAAAGCAAGGTGATGATTTCAAAGTTCATTTGGAGGATTTTCATTGGTAAGGATGATTCTCCGGCCCGAGGTTGTTGGTGCAATGATTCAGCATTGTCTCCCATTTCATAAGGCTTCCATTAAGCCCTCCTTCCTTGGGCTTTGCTTTATCATATGCATCCGTATCCTAATGCTTCTCCCTTTCTAAAGGGGTTGCTTTGCGGCTTGGGACACCGCCGTGTCTCTTTTTCCATATTAACCCGAGGCATGTCTTCGCTTTGTCCACTCCATGCCGGTGGATTCCTTTGCGTGACACCCCAGAATGTGCCTCTAAGTGTGGTTGTTCATCCAAAGACACAACGATTTATGGGTAGTACCGTATCAATACTATTGCAGCCTTGGTATGAGTCTGATCATCTCATGTCATGGGAAGCATTTAGAACAAAGTTCTTGTTGTACGATGGGACAGAGTAACTGGAATCATATTGCCGCATTGTTGCCACGGGTGATTCGGGTCCACGATTGAGGTAGTCATATGGGGTTGCCATCGATATCCACCGTATGTTTGTGTCTTCTTGGTATAAATTGCTTGTGCATTCTGAATCCTCGCTTCCATCTAATAGATGGCATCTTCAGGTCCCTCACCCACAATGGAAAAGTGTTTGATATGGGTATGGGATAAGCCGCTTCACCCCAAAGTAGTAGTTTTGTGGTGGCAAGTGATCCATAGATGCCTCAGAGTCAATTGTGTTAGTCCATAAAATGGATAATCGGATTTCAGAGCTCGCCTTTATGCCAGCAAAGGGTTGAGAGTATTGAGCATTGTTTTTCTTGTGTGAGAGGCTTTGCAGCATGGTCTTGGTTGTTGACCCTTTTTGGCATCGCCTCGATCTAGCCAAAGAATTTTGCTTGCTATCTATCCCGATGCTTGGCCCAAACAACTAAACGAAGCTTTTCATCTCTGATGCTACCGGGCTTTTATGGTCAACTGAAGAGAAGGAGGTTGTTTATCTTTAAGGGCATAGATATCGCAGATGAGGTTGTTCTTCAAGCATGCAAGATAAAATTGTTATGGTTTACAATTGTTCTTCTCTTTGATCAAGAGAAGAAAGTACCGATCCGCATACTTACCTTCGACATTCATTCTTTGCATAGGTGTGGTTGTGCCTGCTTGATCGGTTTGTCCACCGGGTTATAATCCCGTTTTGCATTTATGTTGCTCGTTTCTAGTTGGTGAATAAAGCTTGTCGTCCTTCAAAAAAAAAAAAAAAATGATAATTGGAGTATTTCATAGGTTACCTCTACTATTCATTTTAGGAAATATTTCCTCCTTTTCTATCATACTTGCAACCCTTTCTTTTCCTTTGAGTACTAGCGATTTGCCCTCTTTTGTTTAGGTATGTTTCTCCCTTTTATCATATTTAAGGAATTGTGCAAAACGTTGTTGTGGGAGGTATCAAAAGTGATATTTTTGAGCCTCAAACATTGCAATCTTAGTTGCTTTTTATTTGAACTTTATCCTGCCTCTCTACTTCCTCTTTACCCTACACAATGCTATTTTCCCTAGATTTGTCTTCCTTTTATTTGGGTCTGACTCATCATCCATTTCCAAATGTTTTAACTCTATACTTGGCTAGGTATAGCAAGTGTAGTGGTATATTGGTGTAGGGCCACGATTTGCCTTTGAAAACTCCTTAGCAACTCGATATTTATTTTGGGTTTATTGTCCTTCACTTCGCCACAATTTTTTTCCAATTGTAAAATTTTTAAAATTTGTGGTGCGTTGGCTAAGATGTTTTCTTTTAAGTTATAGCCATGGATTCAAGTGGCGATTTTATTGCTTTTTATCTATATTTATTCTCATTCACGTGTAATTCCAATCTAGAGTGATGTTGCATGCATATTGTGGATTTACATGAATATGTTGATCTTTGTAGTTTCATGGGGAGTATGGTTGGATTCTTATGCTTTTTGTTGGCCCTGGTTGTGTGCATTGCTTGTCGATGCCTATCCCCGCTTTAGTGCCACAGCATACATGATTACTTTGATTGGATTTACCGGCATCGCTCATCCCGCTGACTCATATGCACATGGGATTATTGGTACTTATACATAGAGTATTAATACATTGTGTATTTGCACACACATAGTATTTTATACTTATAGCCTTCGCACACATGGTATTTATACGTGTAGTTTTACAAAATAGAGTACTTATACATAGAGTATTAATACATTTGTATTTGTACACGTAGTATTTTATACTACAATATTTGTACACATGGTATTTATAATGGGTAGCTTTTACAAAATAGAGCATTTATACATAGAGCATTAATACATTGTGTATTTGTAATGCGTAGTATTTGTAATTTATAGTATTTTGTACACATGGTATTTATACCTATAGTTTTACAAAATAGAGTACTTATACATAGAGTATTAATACATTGTGCATTTGTACACGTAGCATTTATACTTACAAAGATTTTGTACACATGGTATTTATACGGTAGCTTTACAAAATAGAGTACTTATACATAGAGTATTAATACATAATCGGTATTTGTACACGTAGTATATTTGTACTTATAGTATTTGTACACATGGTATTTATAATGATAGTTTACAAAATAGAGTACTTATACATAGAGTATTAATACATTGTGTATTTGTATATGAGTATTTATACTTATAGTATTTTGTACACATGGTATTTATAATGCGGTAGCTTTACAAAATAGAGTACTTATACATAGAGTATTAATACATTGTGTATTTGCAATTTATATTTGTACTTTTACAAGATTTTGTACACATGGTATTTGGCACATGGTATTTGTACAAATGGTATTTATACACGTAGTATTTCTACATAGAGTACTTTTGTGCTAAACTCATCAAATTAAAAACCATAGTATGCAAAACTCAAGATATTACAAACCATCTAAGCAAGGCTCTCCATCTCAACTTCCTCCTATCTTCCCTCCCCTCCCCCTATCTCTAGCTTCCTTCCCTTCCCCCCCCTCCCTCGCCTTCTCTCAACACACTATCAATCTCTAGGCCTCATATGCACCCATGCTGCCAATAAGGTGTTCCAGATCCTAGCATGCTCAAAAATGCGGACTGGGGCCCTCTTCTCCTGTGTTAGGGCCAAAGAAATTCCAAACCCCCGCGGCCAACCATCGAGGGCTGCATGGCGCTTGTGTTTTTAAATATCTTTCAATTCTTCATAACACTTTAGTTCTTTAACCCCCATCCATATCATACAACTTCATGGACGCTTTTCAGAGTCTCCCCTGCCCGCACTCCCCCATTTGAGGGAGACATTCTCAACCCCAAATTTCCCCCAGCTGGAAAATCACCCGAGAACTGGGGGGGGCTTTAAAACGTGCCCCGGCCGATAACAAAGATTGTGGGAGAAACCCTTCCATGAGGAGGGAAGCCTCGCGAAGGCCCACCCACATTAGATTGGCTCGAGATGGATGAAGGCTGCTCGCTCGACACAGGCGCAGACGAGGGCCATGAAACAAAATGGAGAGGAACGATCGAGAATACCGTATCCGGATTGCAGGATTGACAGCCAGAGATACAATCCTCAAAGATCCCATGTGCTCAAAAGACAGCTATAAAGTGGAAAGGCAACGTTACGACATGGAGACCCGCATGCGCAGCTTAGAAGATGGGCTTCGCTGGCCCACTTTGAGAGGCAACAGATAAGTGGTATTTTCGCCGACTTGGCGAAGTTCGCTGCGGATTCCCTCATCACCACCGTGGAGACTATGACATGCTTACGCTGTGGTGTTGGAGCGTGATACAAGCTGGCAACTATTTCCCCCCCAGCCGGAAGCCGAGGGTATGCCACCGCGATACAAAACGCCCGAGCCATCGCCGAAGCCAACCAGCAGAGCTAAGAACCCCGCAGAGTAGGGCCGGAGACACAAGATCGAGATCCAGAGCTCAAGGCAACCATTGCCCAAAGAAGGCAGCGCCTCCATGCTCAGGTCCATGAACACCGCAAAGATCAGACAAATGAGTTGGCCAAGCGCCAGAGATTCCAACAGAGCTAGGCCTTACTCCGTGCGCCAGAGGTCGCAACACGTGGGACGCCTGCCGCGACGCGGCCCCACGTTCTTCACGTGTCGCCAAACAGTGCAGCAGACGCCGCCACTCCTCCATCTCGCACACCCACCGCCTTCCGCGCGGAGCAGCCCACACACTCCCAGCCCAACAAAGGCCACCGGACGGGCTAATGTTGCCCCTCGACTCGCTGAGCAAGCCAGGAGTGTGGCCGCCGACGCCATAATGTGGTGGTGCGTGGACTTTAGAGGAGGCAGGTGAGAAGATCTCACTAAGCGCGATTCGTGATGAGATCCTATTCAATGGCATTCCCGATCAAGGTACAAATTGCTAGAGCGAAATGCCTTTGGGGCTCAACGCAGACGATCGCCAAGGCGGTTGTCACCTTCACGGTAAGACACGCGAAAGTACGGGAGGCCATCCCGCTGCGCCGGAGTAGGCAACCAAGGGGACCGCTTCAGATGTTGACCAGATCTCACCCTCGGGGCAACAGAGTCCGCGGGCAGCAGCCGCCTGTGTCGTGGACGCCCGCCGAGAGGGGGGGCCGCAGCCTTGTCCGGGTAAAGCCAGATTTTCGTGCCGGCTACCGAGGTTGCCGAGGGCAATGCGCCAGCCGCCGCCACTCGCCGCCGCTGCCGCCGCCGCTGCCAAAGACCCTACCGCACCTCCCTCGCCCGCCGCCCGGATCGCTGCCAGCGCCGCATTACCGCCCCCGCGAACCGGCAGATCATCGAAGGCCCACATCGAATGCCAACAAATAGGAACTGTACCCGATGGTGTCTTGAACTTCTGGGGCTTCCCCCGCGTAAAGGCAGAGTCTCAACTCTATTGCACCGATATGGATCTCATTTTCCTCATGGAAACATGGGAGCATGCAGTATAATGTACCACCGCACCTCCCAAAGCATATCTCCAGATTTCGCCGTTCAATGAGTGCACAGTGCAAGCTTAGGCATGAAGGGTTGCCTCGCTACTACCGCAACCTTGAGGCACTCCGGCCTCGCTGGTAACAAAACGCGACAGTACAATCGCTACTTGTGGGTGCGCGGCAAAGATGACAAAGAAGTGACACTCTCCTCATAGCAAAGATGCTACTTTCCACATGCCGAGCAACTTTTATAACACTCATTCGATGTGGATCGATTGAGCCTTATGTCGATCTATATGATGACATACAAAGAAGACAAACAAGCCAGGTGGTTATGTTGCTTGGCTTAATTTTAATGCACGCCACGGAGCCGAAAGGTGTTCCAAAATTTGAGCCCCCGGCGAGGACGCCTTGCAGCTTGAACCCTCGCAGAGGTGGCTTGGTCAAGGATATCGATGACGCCCATATTTCGCGCTTATGGCGTGCGCTTGCCGTTGCCGGGTAGTATCTTTGACCCGGTTATTCAGAATGGGTTGGTGCAATGGCCGCCTTCCAACCGGCCGTGACTTGTAGACATGAGAACCAAGGGGGCAGCCCAGTGTGGTGGATTATCTGCTGGTTGAGGGAACGGGTCCGCACTGGGTTACTCATTTTTCCATCGGGACATTACACTCGACGAGGAAGTAGACTCGACCACCGCCCCCGCTCATGCATCTCCAGGGAGGCTCCCCGTGCACCCCACGCCAACAACACCGGGTGCCCCACCAAGGCTCGACTACTTACACTGCAGGACCTATGCCCAAACCGCTTGAGCATGATCCGGCGGGACGGGCCGCGAACTCCCCACACTTCAAGAACACCGCTCACCGACTCACCCGCTCGACGGCCGCAGTAAAGATGCTTTTGGGAGAGGCCGCCACGCAAGCCCGTGCACCACCACCTTCCCCCGCAGAACCGATGGTTTGATGATGAGTGTCGGGAGCTCAAACGCGACACCCCCGCAAGTCATCGATCCCATCTCGCCCACAGCCGCAACCAATACCGCCCTTTCTCAAGAACAAGAAGGCCGATACCTCGCAGAGCATCAAGAACAGATGTTTGGTCTCCGACCGCACCCCGTGACATTCTCGAGAAGGGTCTTGAGCAAGCCCGCATGAACAGCCCACGGGAACATCATGGAGCAATGGGTACAAAAGATTGCAACACCAGATGACCCGCCGGGGCCGCACCGCCCCTCCACGATAGGCATGGCTCGGGTTATCACAGAGGGGATGTCATCATGGGCCTACAGCCTAGCTAATGGGAAGGCAGCCAGATTTAGATGGCATGCGCAGCTCAAATGGGCCATGGCCTCCACCGGGTGCCCTGCTTCACCAAGATTGTTCAATAAAGCATTGCAGAAGGCTTCCCTACGCAATGGACCACTAGTAGAGTAGTGCCCATATACAAAGCAGGGGACCCTCAATGTCCGCCAACTACCAGACTATTATGGTGGTCTCTCTTTGCAAAACCATATCGGGCATCCTTGAGCAAATGGGCCGACAATATGGGCAGAGGGAAACGAGGTGCGAAAGCTCTACAGTGCAGTTTTCGCCCGCATATTCCACCATTGATCATATCTTCACTCGGCAAGACATTGATTGAAGATAGCAGAATCGCCGCAGTAACCCGCATCGTTGTTTCGCGGATTTTGCAAAGGCATTCGACACAAGCACTCGCAATAAGCTATGGGACAGATTGCAAAAACCGGGACCCCCGACTTGCGCACGCAAGATATAGGTCAGACGCAGGCATGCTCGTGCCGTATCACATCAGCTAAAGCAGCCGGTGACCAAGAGCATTGAGCGCCAAGGTTGCCCCCTCCCCCACACTCTTTTGGCTCTACATTGATCGGGCTGGAAGATTGGCTCTCGAGCATGGAGGTGCGGGGGCATTACATATCATGCATCACACAATAACCGCAACTCATATATGCCGACGATGTCAACCTCATGGCCTATACTCCGCAGGACATGCAACGCCACCGATGCTTTTGACACTTTTTGCCAATTCACCGCATGCGAAGTTAACTTGGCCAAAACTAGGGTGCCGCTAGTTGTATCATCCCGCCACCAAGGCTTCCCACATTCACTTACCAGTGGGCAAGAGGTAGAGGTGGCTCGACCTACAAGTACTTGGGGATTGAGTTCTCAACTACCACCCATTGGGATGCGCTATCACGTTGCGGGTCACCGCGGGTTGAAAGCACTATATGCCATGCGTAACAACAGCCACAAGGAAGTTGTATGCCCGGGTCACCAAATACATTTGTTTCGGCCTTGGCTGAGCCTGGCCCTTTGTATGGGGCAGAAGTTTGGGGTCCATTTTAGAAGGTGATATCCCTCAACACGGAATGACCTCGAAAGCAAAGTGCGTAAGGCCTTTTTGGCACGGGCCCCCGGGGTGAAGTCCACGCCCGCATCGCATCCTACTCCAGAGATGTGATTTCTACCCCTTCAACGGGTCGCATTGGAACGCCATATCGCTTACTTCCAAAAGGTGGTCGCTATGGCTGATACACGCTTGTCCCCCGCTTTGCTTTGGCCACGCGCAATGGGTCCCCAACACCAAAACTGGGCTGAAAGACAAGCAAGCTCGGTTCTCACGCTGGGGGTGCAGCAAAACGATGTGTCCGTGTCGGACAAAGAAAGATCGCCGGAGGCACTTAAACTATACCTTGATGCTACTTTCCTTCTCGCAAGCCGTGGATGCAGGCTAGGACGACATGTTGTCGGGCACACTATCAGCAAAGAAGTCAATCCTAGGCTCACAAGAGGCCCACACCAAGCACTCTTGTACACCCAAATTTTACCCATGAAGAAACGCAGCTTATAGCTTCCATTCAAGACGGGCACATCGCCCGGATTGAAAACGGCGCTGGGCTCGTGGAAGCACGGGAGCAAAGGCTTTTGCTGTTGCCACCGTATGCGCGATTGAGGATGAATGTCATGCCCTCCGCATCGCTTCAAAGATTTGCCCATATCCGAGCGATATGTTCGACATTAGTGCCCCGCCACCGCTGTATCGTTATTGGCTACGCGCGCCGGGTTTGTTGGGGTCATACCTGTGAGGTTATGGATGCACGGACTGCTTGTGTCCTACGGGATCGGTATTGAACCCGCCCTATGCAATTGTAATAGTGCCAAAGAGGCTTGCCATCGCTAAGGTTTTTCCTAAAAAACCCTTTCTGGGGGGTTTTTAATCCTCGCCAAGTAATATGCTTGTCGCTTCTTTTTGTTTGGGTCCCATAGGCCAATTGGTCTCCGTGGACGCTAAAAACCTATTCTATTCTATTCTATTCTATCATGGTATTATGTCACACTTAATATTAGGACTTCGAATGTAATGGCTTGTTTTTAGCTCTACTACCATTTTCTATTATGATTCATATGCACTAAGGAATCTCCATGCACAGATATTATATGCACAATATTACATGCACTAAGGAAACTCCATGCACAATATTACATGCACCCCTACACTATCCTTAAGGCACCGAAGGGGCCAAAATTTTTTTTAGTTAACATAAACCATTAACACACAACTACCATTAACATTATTAACACAAACCATTGCATTTGACACATTTAAATTAAAATCCCCCTTAAACCCCCTTTGGTTTGGGTGCATATTCACACGGGGGGTTACATAGGGCAGCGAGAGCTCCAAAAATATATTTACAATACATGTACAAAATTAACACCATTAAGTACATTCTTTCAAACATAGTATTTTGCAAACTTTAATATACAGTATACAAAAACTTGTACATGCATACCCCACAAACGAGGATCGCTATGTACGGTCCAGATCTTGGAATAAAGGGCAAATATGCCCATCCAATGCCTCTCGCTGTCTCTGAGTAACCCCCCGTGTGAATATGCACCCAAACCAAAGGGGGTTTAAGGGGGATTTTAATTTAAATGTGTCAAATGCAATGGTTTGTGTTAATAATGTTAATGGTAGTTGTGTGTTAATGGTTTATGTTAACTAAAAATTTTTTTGGCCCCTTCGGATATTGTGCATGGAGTTTCCTTAGTGCATGTAATATCTCTCAATTGAGGCTTTCTTCTCACCATTTGCACATTGAGACAGGTAGGTGGTATGGAATGCCTTTGCACGAAAGGCATTGTGTTGGATGCTTTGAACCGATGCCAGAATCAGAACGTCATACATTTCTAGAATGTTCTTCCTATGAACATATAAGGAAAAAACATGGTATAGAGGTAAATACTCTGATATCTTTTTGCAGTATCATCACATACTTTAAGCACTTACATTCGGGATGTTTGGAAGGAAAGGGCAGACAAAATTGATCTATATAATTTAATGCTTAACTTTGATATATATAGCGCCTTGGATTAGTGCGCTTAGATTTCACTCAAACTTTTGTAATAGTTTGCCATAGAGGCCTGGGACCTAATTGGCTTGATAAATTCATATTATATTATATCATATCATATTATATCATATCATATCAGAAAATAGACGAAGACTTAGCTGGAGGTCAGAGGTTTGTATGTATGGAACAATGGTATTTCTCTTTTCCAAACTATTTGGAATCCTTATCTTCTAGGGGAAAATAACAGTCATTGTTTAGTCATAAATTTTCCAGACCAAGCAAAGTGCTGGCAACACAAAGGGATTAATCTTATTGCTGACCTTTTTCATGAGGGAATCTTAATTTCCTTTGATCAGTCAGCTCTCAGGAATAAAGATGATGCTAATAGACTCTTATATTATGCTATTATAGATTATGTTCTACAGGTTCATTAGAACCATAGCAATATCACTTGCCATTTGAAAGGCCTTTTCCAATTCAAGGTGAAGGACGCCTATCATTATCTAAACAAGGAGCAGGTGACGACTATTCATTTAAAATGGGGAGTTTTGGAGGAAAGATGCAAAAGGAATCTCCAATATCTTTGGAAATTTTCAATTCAGCCCAAGATTAAGACTTTCATTTGGCAGCTTTGGCATAAGAGCCTTGCTAATAATAGTAAGAGATTTAAGCTTAATTTTTTCAGTACTGACATATGCTCGAGATGTTTGTCATTCGTAGAAACTGAAAATCATCTTTTTAGGAGATGCCTCTCGTCAAATGGACAACTGAAATTTGTTCATCGGCCTTTAACCTCCACATCTCTATTGAGGACAATAATCAAGATTTCTTTCTCCCAGATCAGCTGAGACATTGAAGTTTCTATATTCTCTTATGGAGAATCTGGAAAGCCAGGATTAACTTAGTCTTCAATGACAATATTATTTGGTCGCCAACCATTGTCTCCCAGCTGAATTGTGATGTTTAATTGGATTAATAAAGTTCACTCATATTTTGTTCTACATTTGCAGGAAAAATGTTTATCCTCACTCGAAGAATTGTTTGGCCTAACAAGACCTTACATGGAGAAATGGGCCTTAATTTTTTGACAGGAACAAATCCCATCACTTCGATGAAGATTGTGATTGTACTTCTAGAGCCTAGTTGCACTCAACCAACACAATGCAACAACATGCTGATGAATGAATGAGCCATGTGGCCCTCCCCTTTGTTTCCAAAATTTTTGGGCATACAAAAGCATCAAAGAACCACAAAGGATCCAAAACTCAATGAGTTCATAGAGATTTATAGGCCTCCGTCGCTAATGTCCAACACGACCCCAACATGCCAAGATTCTTGCAAAGGACGTCTCCACATCCATCTTGAGCAGATCTGCAAAAGGAACAAAGAAACACCTGGTACGAGGACCCAACCTTGGCACAAAGGCCGCCACATCATTGGCATACGAGGGCCCACCACTACAGCGCAAGGGCCCTCAACATCGACCCCACTTAAAACCCAACATTCAAGACATAAGAGTTGCCCCAACAGTAATGCCTGGCATGAGAGCCTCCAGCCTCACAAGATCAAGAAGTCAAACAATGAGCCAAACAACAAAAACACCATAAGAAGACTCCAATAACGCAAGGTTGTAACGCCAGGCTAAAAACTAAAAAGGGAGGGGGGGGGGCATGCGATTACAAAGGGGAGGCTCAAAGACAAACTGATGAAGATGGGAGGAGTGCAACAAGTCTATAAATACCGTTGGGGGGACCTCAACTAGCTCAAGAAGCGGATTTATCCGCTAATCTCAAACGCAGAGATAAATCGAGACTTCTAGAGCCTAGTTGCACTCAACCAACACAATGCAACAACATGCTGAAAAAAAGGAGTAAAAACAAGAAACTAAATGTCTAAAAGAATTAAGGGTACAATATCACCACTTAGGAGCCACAACGGCAAAGACAAGAGCAGGCGAAGGGGAGCAAGAGACCAGGGCACATCCAAACAACCAAGAATACTAAAAAGAATACTACGATACCCTACAATTAAGGAATGAGGAATCTAAGCAAGAAAGCAACGACGCGAAGGCTGTCCTATCAAGACAAATAGCAAACACTGGAAAACAAAAGTGCAAGAGTTAACGACTCAAATGGGGTATGTTATGACATGTACACAAAACTACAAAGGGATGAAGGCATGCGACCACGCTAAAGATGGACAAGGCTCAAAAGACAGCTAGTTTGAACAATCCTGCATGAACCACCACCACAATATTGGCACAAGAGTCGACCACAGACTGGCCTCCAAACCGCACGAGGGAACATCGGCGCAACTCGTAATTAACAAGCACAAAGCCACAAGATCCATGAGATGCTAGCAACATAAGTTTAAAGGACCGTATTCCAAAAATAGCGGATCAAAACTAAAGGCTCCATCAAACCAAACATACAAGAAGTACATACAAGAGTCCAAAACCACAAACCTCAAAATGCAAAGAATGGAAACACCAAGCAATACAAGCAACAAAGCCTGATAAAGTAACACCAATTGAAGATGCCTCTCGCATCACGCATGTGACAAATAACTCTAGAAAAGCTAGAAAGAGTGATTTGAAAGGTCTAATCAGCAGTGGACTAAAAATACGAACTCTGCAAACAAACAATGAGGCTAGACGAGCATGATGAAGAAATCTACACTCCTAATTCTCCAAGGGCTAGCTAGAAGATAGGTAAACAACAACACTATGACATGCCAAAGAATTATGAGTAGCCAAAGAACTTCAAAAGTGAAGTGCCACTGCAAAAATTCCAAGCGCAAATTACTATGAGCAACTAAGGAAAATCCATCCAACAGATAATGCCGAAAAGTCTGAACAAGATCCCCCTACACTCGAGCAAACCAAATCTCACAAGAAGGTGAATGCACTCAAACCTCACAAGAAAGTGAACAACCAAACCTCCCAAGAAAGTGAACACTCATGTACATAACTATAACTCAACTAAACTCTAGGGGCGTAACACGCCAAAAGCGTGAAAGCTCAAAAAAAATAAGAAAGAGCATATGAGGTGACAACCTAACTAATCGACTAGAGTAGACATAAGAAGAGCTTAAACCGGCATAGACCACAATTACTCCCCGACTATAACTCAAATAGATAACACGTGGCCATAAACCCTAGGGCCAGAACTCGGCCAAAAGGGTAAAGTACAAACATAAACAAGAGAGGAGGTCATGTGACAACCTAACTCATCCACTAGGGTACACATAAAGGAACTAGAGACGCAAAAGACTATAACTCAAATAGATAACACGTGGCCATAAACCTCTAGGGCTAGAACTCGCCAAAAGGGTAAAGTACAAAACATAAACAAGAGAGGAGGTCATATGACAACCTAACTTATCCACTAGGGTACACATAAGGCGGACTTGTCTAAGCATAAGAAACAGACTATTGCCAGATATAGATTGAGCTCCCACCACCTTATGGTGGAAACAGGGAGATGGAAGGGAATTCCGAGGGAAGACAGGAAATGTCCCTTCTGCACCCTTGATGCTATTGAGGATGAGAAACATGTCTTCATTGAGTGTCCGGAGTATGTACATATAAGAGAGAAATTTGGCATATATCAATCTCAATTGACAAGAAGCTGGAGCCACACATCCTTGGTTGCTTTGTCAAGGAAGTGGACTCACACCACTCATTATTGATGAGTTTGAGCAAATAAGTGTAAACCAGCCCCATGACCTTCAAGGTCCCAAACGGGCTTCAGATAATCTATTATTATTATATAAAGGAACTAGAGACACAAAGTCTGCAATCAGCAATACCACAACTTGTACAAACTCACACCACAAACTAAACTAACTTTAACCCTCGAAAAAACAACGAATTTCTAACCAAAAAACAACTACCCTAACTAGCACGGTGATCTTAAAAACTTCCCAACCTAGCATTTACAAAAGCACAATAATCTCAACTTCATCACTTACCTTCAAGACTTTCAAACCTAGCAGTTACTAGAAAACAATTCTATGAGGCATACAACTAGCTAGAATACCACCTACAAAAACTCATAAGAAAATAAAAAGTGTCGTAACTCTGACTATACCTCAAAGGGCGGAACTACAAGCTAGACAAATATTGTGAAATTTTAAAGTTCCAAACTAAAAACCGACAAAAAGATATTGAAGGTGTACCAACATTCACATAACAAAATCGATGGTATGACTCTCACAACTCTAAAGATATTGAAGGTGTACCAACATTCACATAACAAAATCGATGGTATGACTCTCACAACTCTAAACTAACACAAATGATTATGAAAAAGACTAGGATCTTTCTAAAGACGCATTTGAAAGGCATCATAAAAGAGAGAGTTGGCATAAACCCATATGAGCTACAAGCTAACAATTCAAGCATTGTAACAACTCGAAAGAAACAATTGACAACATAGATGCCAAGGAGCAAAGAACTCTCAAGACGTACTTATCATGAAAGCAGATCGCTTCAAGGGCCTCTTAGATACCCCCACAAAACAAAGAATGAGCATGCCAGAATGATTAAAACGATGAGCCAATCTGGAAATACTTGAAAATGCATGTTCATGGACCTCCAAGGCTTGCTAAAACAAATAACCAAGGACAGCATTGGGCCAAAATTGTAGTAAACCAGCAAGGTAGACAAAAGATAATCTCACTAAATAGACTTAAATGGGCACAAGTTGAAGTAAACGAATAAGGTTCCACCCACATAACTAATAAGGTTCCACCAACATAATGTAAAAGGAGAACCGCAGTGCACAAGGTGGAAATCCAAAGAAACTCAAATAGCACCTCCTCTATGCCTTAAACTCAAGCAACCAGAATCTCCTACTACTCAACGATACCACACCTTCTTCAAGCCTGCACCACAAACTAAACTTACAGCACTCAAAAGTTTCCAATTATCCACTTTCAAAATGAACAAAGATTATACAATGTGTTCTAGCAGGTATATCAAGATTAAAAAGAGCCAACATGTGAATGCAAAGCATGGGTTTGTGCCACTAGTAGTAGAAAGAGCAAGAGGGAATGACCGCAAGAATCAAAAAGAAACTAACAAGAAAATCAACAATGGCAGCCACCCATTGCTATATAAATACAACACCATCCGAAGGCCACCGACTCACCGCCGCTTCTAACCATTGTGTAAATGAGTCAAACCATCAACTGTTAGAAACTCCTTAGTTGCGTAAATGATGAAGTCCGAGGGCTAGACCAAAGCTACGAAAAAAAAAAAAAAACCATCTCAAACGCACCAACAGACGCGCGGCTCTAACGGCGATCACACCGCTTTGTATGTCGTGATATCCCCGCCATGAACTCGAGGTTCAAAGAACAATTGCATTGAGCTCATGGTGCATAAGATAGCCCGATCGGTCCAAGTTGTCGGCCTTTGTACAATTCAGAGAAACCGATGCAAATGCAAATCTTATGAAAGGTAAATAGACTTATACTTTGACACATTGTGGATCAGGTATAAAGACCCAAACGCCATGTTAGCAGATCGACCGTGATAAAAGGACCTCAATAGATATTTAAACCTGTTGGATCCAAATTTCAGCCACAACCAACAACGAAGAAAACAAAGGAGAACATATCATGAGCTACTTACTAAAAGTAAAAGAAGCAAACATGCCTAAGTCTTGCTCCAAAGATGACCCATAAGATAAGTGCAACTCAAGCATATGCTCACTATTCTCAGAAGATCTCATGATGACCCGCGATCATTGATCACAAATATAGAACTCAAATGCTATGCAAGCTTCTCGCAAGAGGTGCCGCAAACCAAGAGGCCAAAAATTAAGCACATGAGGCAACTATAACACTAGGAACTAAACCAACATAAGGTGCACAAGGCTTAATGCAGTATGGCCAATGGAATCTAGAGCCTTAATCAACATCAAAAACCGAAGTTCATATAGACATGAAAGACTAGCAAGGCTATGATCGTGCACAAGAAGGGAAACCTACAAGGAGGGAACCCCGCCAAACAACAAATGTAGCTAAGACAACTGGTCAACCAAAAGAACAAGGGCAGGCCTAAGGACTTCAAGGCAATGCAATATACGCCGCTAACATGCTTCATTCCAAGAAGGCAATTGCTAACCAATGCAAATACGCTGAATTCGCCTGTGGAAATAACCGCTGATTGAAATTCCAAATGACTCCAAAGACAACAAAACGCATCTTTGCAAAGATCGGGCGCGACTCCCAGGTGTATACAACATAGCTCGGCTGAATGAAATTTAAGCTACACCAACAGAAAAGGCCGAAACAATCCACAACAAGCAAGATGATCATAAACCCCGGCCGAACACCACGACAATCCAGAGGCTAGCCATGCACAAGGCCGCCGTTCAAAATATGGGACCGTGAACTCCGCGGCACAATCCAGGAAGTTGAAGATGCAAGCCAACATAATAGAGTTACGTGGATCGACTGGGACTCGCGGACATGCAGAAAGAGCAAAGAGAACATAAGCACACCAAATGCACAAAACATGACCACCATCCATAACCATCTTAGTTAACCGAAGGTAACCAAAGAAAAAGAATGATGAATGAACAAGACCGAAAGCATCGCACGCCTAGTTCGCCGTGGCAACAGATGCAAGAGATCAAGACGCAAGATCATTTGCCCATGAAGCGACTACTACAAGGGACTCAAACACTCTCCATTACTAAAAAGGACTCAACGATTAGAGGCAACAGCAGAGTTAGAGAAGAAAGAGAAACCCGGGGGCACAAGACCGAGGAACCGACTAAGAATAGGAAACAAAAACGAACAGGAAGAGGAAAAATACATGCAAATACTTCAGGAAAACCCTAAACCACAACGAGCTTAACAAAGATGAAAACATCCAGAGTGACCAGCATACCCTGATCCTTGCAAGACAGCTTCATAGAGCGCCGGATCATGGCAACGACCTAAACCACAGCAAAATGACTATACCAAGCCAAAACATCCACATGCCACCAGGAAAACAACCCATGGCCGGCAACTAGATACCAACATGCCCACGACGCCAAGATAACACGACCGCCGTAAACACTAGCTGAGAGGCCTGGCCGCCATAAGAAAGGCTTAAATCTTCCAACGACAAGCCTGGCTTCAAGAATGAAAGCAAAATGTGAATCTCAGAGCGCTCCTTCCATTACGCTTCGGTTTTAACCGAACAAGTGACACCGGTGAGGCATGCGACTACAAAGGGGGAGGCTCAAAGACGGCTGATGAAGATGGGAGGAGTGCAACAAGTCTATAAATACTCCAAGGGGGACACCCTCAACTAGCCTCAAGAAGCGGATTTATCTGCTAATCTCAAAACGCAGATAAATCGCACTTATTTCTATGGACTAGATCCAGATTCCAAGCGCGCAACTATTTGTCAAGCTAATAACGCTACCAACAGATACAATTTCACTGCCCATGCCTATACTATGATATGACTCGCATCACTAGAGGATCTGATCCTCTTGAAATGTATGAAGATGAGTCTAAAGAATAAGACTAGCTGAATTTTCGAGATATAACTCTGATTTGCACTTATATTTTCTTTTCAGACAAGAAATCAAGATCAAACTTCTTGATCCTATATCTCCTATATTATTATATTTTAAACCTCTATGTTTTTACCCGGGGGATTCACCTCTATAATAGGTAGATATGCCATGTGCGTTCCTTAGGTTGCCAAAAAACCCATTGTATACGACAGTTCCATATGAAAAACCCTTTGTATACGACTACATTATTTGCAAAAGAATTAGCCCATATCATATAATTACTTTTGCCCAAAACACTTTTACTTGACAACCCTTCCATACATATATACGATATCTCTATTATTATATATATATAGAATATATATATTATCATAGCTATATCATATTATCATGTAATCTCTAACAAGAGAAGCTCACCAAAAAATGACGGACTACAAAGATGAATACTTAATCGAACACTCACACCATACTCCCTCTAGTATCCGTAGCATTTACATTCAAACCTATAAAAACCTTTATATTTTTTTCTTGTGTATACGGCACTGTAGGACAATAAAACCCATTTGGTGCACTCACATGTTTCATACCCCATAATCTAAGTGAACCCCCGGTAAGCTTTTTAGGCTAGCAGATCATAACCCTTCAAAAAGTGTTTTATCTCCTTTTTTCAATATAAAAAATACAATATACATTTTATTTGCACATTCGCATAACTGGCCATTCTTGTACCATATCCATCTTCTTACCACTCTTAGCATTTGTCAGAGTGCAAGAAGTCTATTCTGTTATCAAAATTGACCTGAATCCACCACGATGGTGTGATCATAACATCTAGACTATTGCTACTGGCCACGCTTTTACTTAAAGGGCAAGTAGCATTGGTGCTTGTTGTATGATACTACAGGACAATAACGCAGTCTGACTTATGAGTTGTAAGACTGGTGAATTCATATTTTCCTCTAGGATACTCTAAATAAACTTTGCCATTAGTATTTTGCCCTGTAAATCTATGTCTACCATGCCTATACCTCCTTCCTTTGCCCTCTTACATTTCCACTAAGCAATTTTCACAAAAGCTCCATCTTGAATGCCTCCGTGCCTACCTCCCTTCAGACGAAGTTCATAATCCTTGCTTTCATCTCATGTGCCTTATCTCTCGGAGCAATTAAAAGTGATGGCACATATATATGAGTGTTTTTTAACACGTACTTTGTTACTACAATCCTTCCAGCAAGTGATAGCTTTGCAACTTTCCACCAATTTAAGTGCTTTTGTAGTCTCATGTCTCAAATCCTAGTCATGATCCCTATAATCTTGGAGTATTCCCATGCATGTATGATTTTCCATGGGAGATGTTGAGGGAAATTAGGATGTAAGCCCTTCCTCCCCACTGTGCAGAACATTTCTTCTAGTCAATGAGACATTCTGATGCCAAGGAAAATGTATCAAACAATTGACACATACCCTTTAACTTGTTCTTCTCTCTAATAAGAAAAAAAGATTCATTCAGATCATATTTGTTGTGATCCATACCCATGCATAAACCTTCTACTAGACCATCATTTGAGGGCTTAGTAAAATATTTGCAAAAATGCTTCATCTATATTTTTTTGTTGAAGGACGCCGACTTTTATTCAATCAAAGAGTCAAATACAAGTATAAATGCAGAGATGTGGGAATAAAATCTCAGCGGATAAGCGGAGACCCACCGAGTGAAGCAACCTCAGCCTAAGCATAAGAGTGCACATCCAACAACCTCAAAATCAATCGCCTTGGGCGAGGGTAAGTGAAGAACAATGATACCACTTTACAATGTAAACCTTGAGCTTTTGAGAACACGATTATCCGCCATACATCCGCACCTTTGAAGATTACCACTATATTGAATAGAAAGGCATCATTGGGCATCCTTTTCCTCGATGCTTCTTTAATTTCTAAATAGAGGAGGACTCACGATGGAATAAAACTGGATGCGCTGCAGAAAGTCTAATAACTTAACATTGTTTAGTAAAGCTTCATCACATCTCAGCTTTAGTGTCATTTTTATCCAAGAAGCTCCATCTATCATATGCTTTAGTGAAACAAGCTTGACGAAGTTTCACCTTTTATTTTGTTTACCTAGTCCAATACAAATCTTTAAAGGCTAACGCTACATTATTTAAAAACTCCTCATAGGAAGAAATTTGATTGCAAACAAAAGATATTCTCTCCAATCAAATTATTAATTTGAGATAAAAATACATTCACATTTTGCTCCAAATAGCTTGCAGGCTGCATTTAGAAGGGTAGTTTGTAAACGTTCGCCATTCCTCTGATGCAAGAAAGCCTTCAGGGTGTTCATTTTAGCAAAATAATATGTTTCACTTATGGTTAACGCCGTCGCCTTATATCCGATTATAGTTTACCAAAGTATTAGCCGTCAAGATTTCCAAAGTATGCAAAGAATATATTAAGAGGATTGCCATCACTTCATTATTTCCATCATAATACACGATACAAGGAGCACGATATGGACAAAAAAAAATATACAATCCATAACACTTAGAATAATCACCATGGCGATTAATCTAAGGTAAAATAATATTTTGTTATAATAAACTATGTATATTTCTAATACTAGCATCCATTCCAAATTTTAGAAGAATTGCAATGGCGATAAATCTAAGGTCAATCTATTTTATTACCGATTCTTCCACATTTCTTAGAGAGATTTTCTAAACAAATAAAGGATCTCATCCGCATCAACAAATACCCTAGCAAATGGATTTCATCCAGACCAATAATCACTCTCGCATTAGCATTGTTCATCCGTTGTTGACCCAATTCTGTAGCAATCTTTGTATCCATTTCAGCCAGTAGCTGGTCCTTTTCGAGGGATCTTCCCAGTTTCATCAATGATAATCCATAAGGCATTCCAATTTTTTCCTCAATACCTCATCAAGTCATCCTCTAGATCTTGATCATCGCTTTAGAGACCAAGAATATGCATAGGTGGTTTGTGATGCATTCTATCGCAGACCTTGCCAAATTCTTTTTGAGAGCCCTCCTCACCCTCCCCCATCCAAAAAAAATATATTCTTAGTTAGGTTCTGACGCAAGTCATCTATCCGTGCTCATCTCCAACTAGTGGCACGGGTTACTTGGCACAAATGGATAATCCGTTGAGGCATCCAAGACATCCAAACCATCATTCAAAGCATCTAGCTTTTGAAAAGAGGTTCAAGCGGTGGCCACATCCCTTTCCAAATTAGTCATGTCTCTTCTACACTGCCCAATATCATCTTAGCTAGTTTTCGCTATCACGCATTTTATGATGTGAATGGGGGGCTATTCTGCAGGGTTCTCTCCTCCTAATTTGATTCTTCCTACTTTTACTCTTCCCCTCCACTTTACCTTTTGTTTCCTTTTGCCGCCTAATTCAGAACACCATTAGCTAGCTTGTTTAGGATATGAAGAAGCTTCGAAGAAATCGTGTTCTTTGACATCATATCCAAAGCTATGCCCCTTCTTCTCCTGAATCAAAGCAACCCTTTCTAGAAAATATATCACATGAAAAGAAGCTCTACTCAAGCATCCATCTTGCGTAAGAAGCTTCTGCCTCATAATGTAGTAAGTATAAGACGCTTCCTTTGTGATGGGAAGATGAATCACCATTCATCGACATCCAAAGAATATTTCATTATGGTTGTTCATCGCCTTCTTGTGGTTTTATAATTTTTTTATCACTTCCCCATCACAAGTAGGGATCCCGTTAGCATCTTAGTCCCTTTCCTCGGATGTTTTGGCAGGAGAAATGCATCCAAATCTTGCCTGTAAAAAGGACTTTGGCCTCATTTATATTAATGAGGGACTTCTGACAGTAATCGGTGTTGTTTATGCACACTTTGTTCTTAAACTCGGGCTTCATATAGGCTCTAATATAAATATGGCCTCCCCCTTCGACCGGGTGATAAACTATGGAGACAATTGGGCACTGGCCGTGAAGGAGAAACATCAAGAGGTGAAATACTTTAGCCGGCCATCATTCTAGAGATCCTTCCATATCATTGTGACTTGAGAGGCAATCGCGGCCCCATTGCTACGCAAGCTGTTTCAAGTTGGGGAGATGAGCATCATCCATATTGACCATCTCTTCCGAAAGTAGATTTATATATAAACTCAAGGGTTGCCCCTCAGAGAGGCAAGAAACTTGTTCCCCGAACAGATTTGATACGTAGACCTGGCTTCACTTTTAGATGACAAACTTTATTCATCATTCAAAAAATGATAACAACCACAACCACCAGCAGATAGCTAGATAGATGTTTTTACGCCTTTGGAGACCTAATGTCGAAAAGTAAGATGCTGAAAAAATATGTACAAAGTAAAAGAGAGACTCTATACTTTCCTAACTCCATCATCATCAAAGTTTCATACTCAAGTATGCCTCTTTACCTTCCTACATGCCTAAGATTTGTCCATATCTATCATCCTTGCTTCCAATAATTTGAGTATGAAATACCCAATTGTCCTTGCTTATAGATCAAATAATGCTTGCAAAGAAGATAGGTTATTGTCAAACTTATTTCTGATGGCAATGAAGTAAAAGAGTGAGCTTCTGTCCTCCACTTCAACATGCATACGGCAACAAATATGCCGATTCATGTCAAGTTTTATTCACCCTCATGTCTCAATTCTTAAATGGCATAAGCTTAGTTGAAAGTATGCTATCATGTGACGTCAACACATCTTATATCAAAAACCTTGTCCTCCGACATAGGATTTATAGAATCATGATAAATACCATTTTTATTTTGTGGTCCCCTATAAGTGAATTTATTTTAGATTTAACAATTGATAATAATTAGATCAAGGAATAGAAATGGTAACCCTAGCCACTAGTTAGGTGGCGGCGGCGGCAGTTCGACATCTTGAGCCCATGTTTTGGCAAAGCGAAATGAAAGCGCTGTGTTAATGCCTCGCTTCTCTGCCGGATTGGATCAGTTTTGCCGCCGTGGCATTTTTACCTAGTCTTCATCGCCTCTTCGCAATATGGCCGGGCTCGTAACATGGCCGCCGCTCAAACTTGTCCTCCGCTTCAAGATAAGGTTAGATTAAGTGAGAATGGATTCTTCTGGTTTCTGCCATTCGACGGGAGACTAGACAGATTGCTTAGTATTTTGCAAGTATTTGGAGGACTTCCTTAGTGCCTCGCAGCTTCAAAGCAATAAAGTGGCTGGATGCTTAAGGTCCCTTTGTTTCTCTTATGTTTGATTAATGCTAGGAGATTTTTAGCAAAGATTTGAGCTCGGTTTTCGGGCCCAACCATTATCATCCATTTTCTTGCACATAATGGTAGGCATTGCACTCAATGCATGGAAGCCGCATCCTAAGGGTTTGGAATCAAAGACTCCATTGCTTGCGTAATCGTGCCATATCAATATATCAGGGATGTTGGATGTTGCTTGCTTTAATACCGGTTAAAATCCTTAAAAGAACTCTCTAGACACTTGGCTTGATTTCTTTTTCAGGATCTGATAAGGTCATCTCCCCGGGCTCATATTCCGCCTATATGGTTATGGTTTCCAACTGAAGGCCGCACTCATTGCAAACCTATGGTTATGTATCATCACAGGTGTTCACTCACTACAAGATTTCTTTTGGCTATTACCATGAAGAGGGGACATAGAATGGTTTATTTTTAGTCTTATGTGGTTAGGGGTTTTTCCCTTTCTATCCCACCAGAGGATGATATGGGTGATCCCGTATTGTGTCGATTGGTAAAGCAAGATATATGTGATGAGACCCTTGGTTCTAGTCGCAAATACATATATTGTTTAAAATGTTAATGCCTTCAAATATTTGGGGTGTGCTTATACATACTATTGAAAAGCATATTTTGTTCACCGAATTATTTGTTTCAAGTTATACTTCCCCAGAAAGTAAATACCATTATATCTACATTAATATACATTCCCCTTCAAAAAAAAAAAAAAGCTCCTATTTGTCGCGAGAGGGGGTTGCCATGAGTCCTGGGGCCGGCAGATCTTTATCCGCCTCATTGTGGAGCCCACAAGAAGGTCGTGGTAACCTTGTTTTTATATTAATCGGGAAGACTTCTTACCTTTCAATTTCGCCATCAAGGCCCAATAGGGTTTGACACATCGCAGACGCTTCTTTTCCTAAACATTGCAATCTCGCGCGGCCGCTCTAGCGTAGAGCCCACCGCTTTTGTTGTTTTACCGCGATCCTAATGCTTTCTACCAATGATTCCTCCGATTCTACCTACATTCGTCGCGAAAATTGAAGGTAAAAAATCTACAGAGATTTCATCTTCGTTGTTTTTACTCGCAGATCCTACCGCTTTCTACCACGCATTCCCTTCCTGATTCTACTCTACATTCCGTCGCAGAATTGAGCGCTGAGGCCACCTTTGACAGCCAGCAGCCCAGAGGACTCTTCCTTTTATACAAAAAATCTTACCCTAAAAAAAAAAAAAAAAAAAATTTTGATTTAACAATTTTTCAATCTCATCTTTTTTCCTGTGCAACTCTTAATCCTTATACCCCAATTTACAGATCCATATAGCATACCAATCTTAGGCAGCTGCGTTTCCATACCGCATTCTCACCCTATATGTAATAAGTTGTATATTAGCCTCCCCTTTCTAAAGGGAAGAAGACATGTTTCAGCCTTTTGCATCATACATATGGTGTTCTCAACGCACATCTTTTGTATGTAAAAAATCTTCAGATTTTTCCAGTGGCATGCACATCGAGACTTGTAAAATTTCAACTGTATGATCTAATGTCTTTCATTGTGCAATCCACGTAAGATTTCATCCAACCATTCCAAGGCGTATACTAGAAGCCAAAGGTATTTCAAGGGCGAATTACTAGGAAATTCACTAAGAAAAAAGAAAAGGAAAAGGAAATAGTAACATGGCGATTTTACGTTTTAGTAAAACCATACCATAGAGCAGGGGAGGAGGAGGTCTGGCTATGGGAGGCACGGCGAGGCCAAAGGGTGGTGATCGATCCAAAGGTTCGGCAGGTAGGCTTGTTACCCATGTCCAGGCTCTGATTCTGATCCTATTGTAGCACAATCCACAAATAACATTATCTACAGTTGTAGTATCCACGGCAATATCATCTCCATTCCGGTGATCATTCCACCTGCAAGGATTGCAGAATCCCAAAAAGCCGCCCCATGCCTGTTCCTTTCCCACTTCTGCTTTGCATCCGCTGCAACACGTAGAATGAGGGATAGGGATGGGGAAGCCCATATGCCCATGGGAAGCTATAATCCTGTAGTAGAGAATGTTCTGGCTACCTCAGTTGAATCAGGTGATAAGGGAAGTAATAGTGATATGCTTGGAAGCAGCCTTCAGACGGATGCTATTGATGATTTGGGTTCTAGTGTTATGTCAAAATTGAATGGCAGCTTGATGGACCTGAGTATGGGTTCTGGGAGTCCACAATCGGTTTCAACACAATTGTCTGTTGTTGTTGTTGGAAAGGGTCTAGAGACCCAAAACCTCAACTGCCATCTGTGGTAGTTGAAAATAAATGTTATAACCTTAATTTCCACAGCGCAGGTAGGGATGCCATGTGGGTGGAATTGGGATCGGGAATTTCACAACATCAGGCAGGTAGACATCCGAGTTGATCTGTTGATGGCAGATTGCTGTTTCATAACACCTGAATCTTATTCTGTTCTCACTGGCAGAAGCTGATAAGTCTAGCAAAAGTCAACCAAGGAAAAACACAAAGGCAGAGCGAAGAGCACTACAGGAGGCATATTGAGCGTGCTGCAAAGGCTGCAGCCAAAGAAACAGGTAACTCATTGTATATCCTGAAGCAGTTCCTTTATATTTTTTTTGCTACTTGTAGTTGAATGGCACTATTCAGAATACTTTCAGCCGCTAAGTTTAATATGTAATCTCACAGGTGCATAATAAAGGCTTATGTAAATAATTCCCAGAAAGAGGGTAAAAAAGAGTTTACCACAAAAAAAGAGAGCTTGCCACAAAAAAAAAAAGAGAGTTTACCAGACAAGAAACCCACTGCACCTGAGAAGAAGCCAGCCTTGCTGGCTGAAAAGAAGTCCGCAGAAAAGGCTCCTGAAAAGGATAAACGGAAGGACGCATTCAGCACCTCAATGCAGTTCGATGATGAACAGCGGTGGCCAAGGCTAAAAGACGTTCTTTGGTTGAACAGACTGAGACCAAAACAGAGTTGAATTGTTCAGGCACTTGCCACAGTTCAAACACAGCACCTAAACTTGTTTTGCTGGAAGTTTAAGTTTCTTCATAATGACATGAACCAACTGCATCCCGCTGTTTATCAGGTTAGTTTTAAAAATCCAATTTGTTGTCCCTTGATCACTTTGCAGGCAGTGTTTTTCTAAAAGTGGGCATCTTAGCATTTGGCTTTTCATGGATTCTCTTTATCGTTCCAGGCCAACTACCCAACATTGTCTGAGTCTTCTAGGAAATGAATAAGATGGAATACAGTGTTCCCATCACTTTCATGTCTCTTTGAACCAACTAAATGTTTTGTTAAGTACTAATATGGGAAGGTTGCAAAATGCTGGTTTATGAGGTTAAACTAATTGTCATTTTCTTGAGCACCTTATGCAGGTTGGTTTGCACATCAAAGTGGGGACATTGTTGGTGGTAACGCACGATGCGTAGCATTGTTGATGGCATCAAGGAAATGATCAAAGATTACAGCACCTCCTGAGAAAGTTCTAACCAGGACCTGACTGCCAGGATCAACAGTCACGTTTCATTCTTAACTACGGTCGGCCACTTTCTATACATGGCAATGCAATTAAATTTTTAAAGGCAAAAAGTTGCTAAGATACCAGTAGCTCTTTTCAGAGCCAGAGGCAAAGTCCTTATTAATACGCAGATTGATACATTTATTCAAGAAAAAATAGTGCTGGCAGACAAGGAAATTGTAAAGCATGCTATGACGAAAATCAAAGATGGAGATGTTATATTGACACATGGTTCCTCGTGGGTTGTGGAGATGATCCTTATTCACTATTACATGAGATTGGGAAGAAGTTTCGTTTGTTGTGGTTCTCGCATTCGCAAGGCCTAGACCGGAAGGTAGAGGTCTTTTTTGCCGCGCAGGCTCTATAGTAAAGGCATTGAATGTACCTATACACACATCAACGCTGCTTCATATATGGAATGGAGGTTATATATTTTGTTCCTTTTGAGCTGCATCTGTTTTATCAAATGGAGCTGTGTATTCAAGGGTCGGCACTGCATGCTTGTAAATGACAGCTAATGCATTTCGAAAAGTGCCAGTGATGATCTGCCGAGACTTACAAGTTCCATGAGAGAGTACAGTTAGATCTCGGGATTTGCTCAATGAATTAGGTATGTTTTGTTTGTTTATACAATTTCGTCTATTAAAATGGCAAAAGGCTGTATTTTTTTTCGGGGGGACTGTAGGTGACCCAGATGCTCTTACATTTTTCCCAACCGTCATAGACCTAGTGTATTGGAAGGTTGGTCTGAGAATGAGCACCTGCAGTTACTGAATTTGACGTCGAGTTGCTCCTGGTGGCATTTTGCTCTTGTTGGTTTCTTTTATGTTCTCGCCTTCTGATGTATTTGGGCTGATCTTGATCACAGATATGATGCAACACCTTCAGATTACGTGGTCCGATTATAAACAGAACTTGGAACAGTAAGGGAATTGTTGCCTCTATGTAGTTATTTAGGATTTGGGATGCTTAATCTTTAGTAAACCTCGATACTTCTGCAAGTTTTCTGATGCATAAAATTTTATTGTGGTCCAGGTTCCACCTACAAGTGTTCCAGTTATTCTAAGAGAGTACAGAAAGAGCCAATTATGATATACATCGTTGTCTTCCAATTATCATATGAACTCCTTGTTTTGAGTTCAAAATTTTGATGAGAAGAATACCAGGAGAAAAGCTGTATAATTTACGGATGGTGAAGGACAAAATGTACACATTCTACTGTGGGCTATAATGAGAATGTTCCAGCCATGTGTGTGGACAATTATCCAAGACGTGTTAGGGGGAACGGAGGGTGGTTAGCCACAAATGGCAAATTTTGTATCGCCATGCTTAATTTGAGCTTGTTACCATGGTTATTCCTTTTAGTGAAATAAAACGTGAGATGGATTTTTGACAGGTAATAATGCCTCGTTTGCTAAAGGTTGTAAGAAGAGAAACGCCCTTTCGTGTTGATTAGGCGCCATGTTATGAAGTCATCATCAGAGACCGCAATGGCTGTTTTATCTACTTTAACTGTAGAAGCAGTACATCTACAGCTAATAAATCTCAAAAATGGTTGTGGCCATAAAACTGCTCTTCGGGCAGTAGGTTTATAAATCTAACTCATGTTGTTTATAGTTCTTGTGTGTCTATATCAGAGGGCATCCATTTATAAGGGTAATCAATTTGAATGTTCTTGGGGATAATTTTTTCTTCTCCGAGAGACAAGCAAGAAAGAAGATGACAATTAAAACAAAAAGATTCAAAGAAAAGCCCATATAGTCAGGATATTTTTTTGAAGTCATAGTATTTAATAAAATGACTTTTTAAGATGTCATTATAAATAGACAAAGTTTAAAAAATAATTAAAGACACGTACATGGTAAATCATTGCTAACAATCATCTCACATTCCATTCTTAAAAAAGAACTTGAAATTGGTCATTATCTTAAGTCATTTGACAAGTGAGAACTTTCCATTTTAGAGTTAATTAATTATTAGAGCTTTAGTCAATTGGTTAGCTAATTAATGCTAAGGTCATTTGTCTCGAATATTCCCTTGAAAATATTCCCTCAACAACCAATGTTACTCTAGCACCTTAGTGATAACCAACACGCCAAAAGTGGCGGATCCTTCAAGCGAATCATTATTCAATCCAGCCCCAACCTTTCAGTTTTATCCATGCCCCATAGACTATATCAATTCCTCCAGATTTTGTTTTTCATTAAGTGCAACACACCAATGTTGGCTACAATGAATTGTACCTCATTTAATACCAAATGCTATACACTAGCACCTTAGTGATAACCAACATACAAAAAGGCTATGGATCCAAGGAAATCGTTATCCAATGGGCCCCTTTTCAACCAGTTTATTCTATGCCTATAGACCATATTCCCTGCCATACTCGATGGCTAGGGCCAAGAACTTGTTGTTTATGGGCAAGACAAAGAATAAATTTTGAAAACCAATTTTGAAAAAGGTAATATCCGCATGCACGCCCCACCAGCCTTATGTGTTCTTCGTGATTTGTTCCCTATACTGCGTAGAGAATTAAACTTTTGGCTTTTTCATTTCCCATTTATCCCATACGCAAATAAAATTTAAGGGCTTCGATATCCGGGTTTTAAGATTTATGGATTTACACTTACCTATACTACATGATCAAGGATCCAAGGGTGTCTCATTTACCTATATACTACATTAAGAGCCGTGTATTTTGTCAGTTTTGCAATGAGTTGAGATGCGTGGATTTATCACGCCTATTCAGTGGGATATTAAATACTCAGTTCTTTCACACATTTGTCAAATGGCCGTAAAGCTAATGAGAGTAGTATGGTTTGAGGGTATACAATGATATTTTTTCTATTGATCGACTTACAATGAATAATATTATCTAAATTATTCTGTGATTTGTTTTTACAAAATTGATGTTGCACGACAAAACTAGGGGACATGAATAGTACTTCCTAACTGCATTTGGATTGAAGAGCTTTTTGTAATAAATTTACTACCACACTCGATAACTGATCATATCATGCAAGGTGAATAATTATCGTGATGGATGAAGAACTCTATATATATTTTTAGAATCTTGGAGATATTTATAGTTCCATTTTGAATTCATTGATTTCGCTTGTGCTTTTTTTCATCCCTAGATACCCACTTGTATTTGAAAAACAACACAATTGAATAGTTCTAAAAGCTTTGTCATTTTGGAAACGAGGTGGTGCCATAGACAGACCATGGGATATTGAATACAGCTTAATTGCTTGCAAATGCTCAAGGTATACGAAAGCAATGATTTGCTAAGGATGTAACACTCAAAAGTTATTTATGGTTATTTAAAGTTCTTTGAATCCTCCAGATGCTGAAGAGAGCATGAATGTCAATGACCGTGCAAGTTTAATACGAGCATCTTGCAAAACTTATTTAGATGGTGATCAATGTTGGTTGCAGAATCCATCCATCCGGGTGGAAGTGTAACTTCTGAGCATAGAAATATGAAAGGCGGCTAAACCGGTCATCAGATTGTTTCAGTGGACATCTAACCACCCTTCTATCCACTCTGGCCACCCTTTACTTTTGTTGGGATTAAATGAATATGTCCATCCATAAACAGATGGAGTAAAAATTATGAAGTTGTTTTATAGTAGAAAGTTGAGTCAAGCTTTTCATAGTAGAAAGTTGAGCGCTGTTTCCACAGTATAACGCTCGAATTAAACCAAATTCTAACTCCAACACTTGGAATATTTATACATACGATACCACCATGATTTTTGCTAATCTTATAAATATTTTTGCTTTAATCATCCAAGTTAATACCAATACAGAATGTGGTTTGTATCCGCACAAATTTTAGGAATGTTTTTGCTGAATTATAAGATATGATTGTACAAAGCATAAAAGCTACTTTTTCAGATGTACAAATGTATGCATTGCCATGTGTACTGTGCCTAGTCTATCTTGGCCTTCGGTGGTCATACAATGCCCGCTTTGGTGCGATGTTTCCACAACCGTAAACATGCTTGAAGGATGTTAGTTTGTTTTGTAGTAGGGTAGTGTATTAATGTGTGATTTGTATTATGACAATATATTGATGATAATGGTTTGATTTCTTTTGACCCATATGGCATAGGCTAGATCCCGTTATGGTTGCTTATTAGAATATAAGTTCCTTCACTTCCCTTTTGAAATGTTATGCACTTACTTTTGACTCATTGTTGTCGTTCTAAATGTGAGTGCATCAATTTATCATTGTTCTAAGGTCTCGACAACCCTCTTAGATCAAAAGTTTTGTTTTGATTTATTCATACATGAAAACGATAATAACATTCAATTATATTAAAACATTGAGAATTGCACTTGAAATGCCTTTATGAAAGCAATAAAAGTTGCAAATATAAAAGCCCTCAAGTAAAATATATAACCACAATGGGTATCCCTTTTCTCGTCCAAGAATGCCATTCACATGCCAAAAATCTTGTCAAAAAGCTTAAATTTTGACCTGAATTTTTGGCAATGAAAGTGTTTTTTCCTCATTCCTAATTTGTGCATATAATGCACATGTCCTACAAGTTTTGTATATGTTTTTTATGTCTATATTGATCAAAGAGGGGCCGTGAATGGTAATGTGCTATATTTTGCTTAGTAAAGACACCTATTAAATTTTATAGACTATAGTACCAATATTGTTTTATATTTTATGTGAGGATTCGTATATAAAAGATTAAGTACTTTTATGGAACAAGACTCACAAGTGCAAGTTTTTATATCTAAAATGTTTGGAATACTATGTCGTTACTTATGCTACGCATAAATGCCGAGGTTACGTTTACTATGGTGACATTTTAGGCATAAGTTTTGAGACCTTCCAAATTTTCATCTTTTAGAGTTGCCTCACATTCCCCTCTATAAAGCATAGACTTCAAAGATTCAGATGTGGATGTGGATGAAGGCTTTTACTAATGTAATCACCCGGCCTTACACCACTGGATGGATCCTTATGGTTTGTTTAGTTCTAGAATATGGTTTCAAATGATGGCTTTTATACTACTTTTAACACCCGACAAAAATAGGACAACGGGCAAGAGATAAATAGTAAAAAACGGTAAGTTAAAAGTAAAATATGATGGTAACTTTTTTTTAATAATTGTACGGAACCCTCAAAAAACATCTGGACAAACACAAATAAAACCGAGATCTGCAGCTAGGCTTACAGATAATTTGTTGATCGCTAACTCACTAAACTTTACATTTCCTCTTGCTCAGAGCTTTCAACTTATGCTATCAATGAAATAATGGAAGCCGCAAGTAATCTCCGTTTCCATTAGCACTTTAGCTCGGAGTAATGGCTATCCGATTTCCATGGTGGCCGTATAATGACTTCCTCCTCCGCTTATACTGAATATCTACCGTGACGGAGTGTTCATGAGAGTCCTCAAACGCTCCCTAAAAGTTTGCAGCCTCTTCTTTTTCTCGTTTCTTCTGTCTAGCGTTGGATAACGATAAATATTGTTTTGAAGAAAGTATCTCAACTTAAAGCAGGACTTAACCACGCCGCACTGCATAGGTTGACCTGATGATTCGGTGGAATCAAACATCCCCGCGCCGAACAAAAAATAAGCCATCCACAAAAATCTAAGGCAGGGGGAGAAAGCACGATATGTTCTTGAGTTTTCGAACTTCAAGGCCCATCAGGAATATGTTAGCAAATACCCCAAATGGTGTGAAGATTTTGAACCATCCTCAATTCGCTGACATTCCCACAGTACCTCGTGAGTCGCATTTCTTCACGTACTACATTGTTCTCATTAGTCTGGGGGTTACAAAGTTCACTTTAAAGGCAATTCAACCAGCCTCAAATTCAGTTTCCCTCGACTTTTTACATTGTAATCATGTCCAGAATAATTGATGCCTATACCCCGCAAGCACGTATCCATACCTTGAAAAGGATAATCCGGGATGTCTATGTGATACACGACAAGTGACACTACTAATGTTTTTACCGAACATATATCCACGCCCGATAAACATACAAACCGCACAACAAATTTGTTTGGTAAACACGTCAACGAAAAGAAATGAAAAGATAAGGAGATCACACGACGGAAATTGTTTCTACGCGCGACTTAAATAGTTGGCAGACAGCCTTCGCTGGGCTGTAGATCCGGATTAGGTGGTTACCACTGAGGGCAATTTTGGGAAGCCGCTTTTCGCGGAGAGATTTTGGCCATATCATCGGTTAGGTATATGCATGTCGTCGTTGTTATACTTTCCAAAGCAATTTAGAATTCAATTTGAACTTTTATCCTACCTTTCCAATCCAATGTTCACATCGCCTGACGCTTTGTTTTAACTTTATAAGTCATTTCGCTGGATGGCAAAGATACTTCACCTAATAACCATATTGAGACAAAACCTCCCACTTCTTTCACCTTTGGGAGTTCTGGAAATGAGGCAAGAAATACGTAAATTATAGGAGACATGTACTGCGATGAGGAGGAAGGCGAGAGGATGCATGTAGAGGCCGAGTGACAAGCATTGCAAGTTTGGCGCCAAAATTTGATTAAGGAGTTGGTGACGCTTGACAGTAGGGCGGTCAAAGTCACCATTATTTGGGCGGCGTATGATTCCTAAAAATACGGGCCACAATATGGTTGCAACAGTATCCCTATGAAAAATATCATGTGATGCTATACCTTTCATTCTTCTACTCACAACTAATAATCGACTTTCAAAAAGAGGCGCAAACTG